>OMKZ01000349.1:27408-57734 GCA_900302535.1 Neoniphon sammara
CTTTCAGAAAGCCCTGCCTGAGGAGCTTAAAGAGCAAATCAGCAGGAAATCATGTTGTTTGAGCTGTAGACATGTGATATGTCTTCTATATTTAGGGTTCCCACACATTTTCACAGACAAAATTTCAGACAACATATTCCATGACTTTTCCAAAAGTTTTAATGGTTTTACTTAATTTCATGACTTTTCCAGGCCTGGAAAATGAGGTTTTAAAATTCCATGACTTTTCCAGGTTTTACGTGACCATGGGAACCCTGTATGTTGTGAGAAACATCAGGAATTAAGTCCTGCATTTGCTTCTAGAGGCAGAAAATCATTCATGCATCACTCCCTATGCACTGAAGCTCTGAACCATGTTGCACATCGGGCCACACCTGATTGTTTGATGTCAAGGTATTTCGCCTTTGGCAACATAAAATGCTTTGCAATCAGAAAATTGTTACTGCCCGCAAAAAGATGTGTGTGATCCATTATCATTGATACACACCCCTATTTGTTCTCACTCCCAACCCAAATCTTTGGCATCTGTGCGTGTTAGGTGGAGACTGGCTGAAAACAGTGTGTGCGCACTTTTAAGAATTGGATGACTCAGTTAAACTCTGGGCACATTAGTTTTGTTTCCAAGCTCTAGTCAAAAAGCCACTTGAGTCACTGGCTTCTTTTTCACTAAATCCACAATTGCACAAAACAAAAAATCCCTTGTATGTGGTCAACTTACAACCAGCAGTTCCAGAAATTTTGCAACAGTACTCCACTTGTAACTGGAGCATGCTCACTGTGCTACATAAAGGGATTTACTGCAGGTTGGGGCCAAGGACATGACTGACTGGCCTGTTGAGAGTCCCATCACACTCTCAGGCTCCTTAAAACAGTTTCAAGAGAACTGAAAGTATGTCAATGACAATAAAGGGCTTGTGGGTGATGTAAAACACCCCTTGCCTGACATTTTACAACCTACAATTCAATGTTTTACAGTCGATGCAAACACTAAAGGCAAGACAGTTTCCTATGTCTCAGTAACCTAAATCTGGAAACAGATCCACCTAATGAAACTATTCACTTTTACCTAACATTACTGAATTCACCTTCACCCACACCACAACAGACTTCTTCAGGTAGGCCTACCTCTCCTCCTCTAGCCTGGTTGTTGTATGTTCAGCTGTTACTTGTACACAGATAATACTCCGGTGGACCTCCGCGATGGTGCCAGACATGGTTGCAAGATGTGTGACCCAACTGTAAAGCCTCTGCTGGGAGATAGCAATGCATATATTCCCCGCCTACGTAAATATCTTTTATGTAGAGTAATGAGATAAACTCTGACATGGCATGTAGTTGCAAACGGAGGCGAATGGTTCATTTTACCAGCTGAACAATCTCCTGATAGAGCACTCTTAAGAATTTTGTTTCTTTTAAAAATAGCAGGGGTGATACTTTCACACTGTTTGCATCCTAAGTTTAACCAATCAGGGATGTTGAGTGCTAACAGCCCCAGAAACTCGAAGGGGACTACCTTAGTTGCTGGGATCGATTTGGGGGTCAAGAACTCAACCCTAGGGACAAAAAGAGGGACTGGATCCTCTGGTGGGAAAAAAGGTAAGGGTTCCTGGTTCCTCAAAAGGGTTCCTGTGTTTCAGGGACAGTTTCTATGATGGAAAAGGAGTATAAGGCAGTTCATCGGAGTACCTGCCATCAGTTACCCATCCCAGTAGTCTATACTGGGGCAAATGGCCCTCTCCGCGGTGCTGAAGGGGTTATTTCAGCCCAGTGGGGCAACATCCAGGCTTTGAGGTGTTACATAGTACCGCCACCCATCCAATTCCTCACCACAGACTCAAGTAAGATTGCAAGAGAAAGGGGTAAGGAAGACTTAGAGAATAACCAGACCCTTGAGAGAAAGGCTTCTGGAGAGGGAGAAAGACGGAGAAAGCGATAGACAGAAATCTCAATGGACATGTCATACATTCCACACTTAGGGAAAAAAAATACTCCTTCTCTCTCTCTTTTCTTTCGTTCACCCTCTCTCAGATGTTTCCATAACCTTTTATGGACATCAAGTGTCCTAAATGTTCACGCTGCTCTCAGCTGCGTGTATGTGCGTGCTTGCATGCATGTAATGTTCCCACAACCAGCATGCAAGAGATCAACCATCCCTTGACCCTTAACTACAGGCCTAGAGAGAAAGAGATGGATAAAAAGAAGGGGGAGTGAAGTTAGATGAAGAGAGAGAGAGTGCGCTGGGAGGACTTGATGACAGCTAGCAAACCAGCTATCAGGCAGGCATGGGACAGGCACAAAGAAAACACATGAGCAGACATAAGCTTTGGCAAGAGTGGCATCCTAGTAATCTCACTGTAAGTTATAATAATGGTGGTGTTATATAGCCATGTGGGAAACTTCAGTGAAATATATAAACAAGGCTTCTCATACCAAAGATTCTTTAACTTTTTTTTTTTCAGACTGGGAGAGTCCCAAATGAATAAGGTGGGTTTTCACCCCGAGACTTAATAAAACTTATGTATAAAACTTTTACTTTGATGTCACAGTTTCCATCTGTGGCCATTTTAAGTCTAACCTCTTTGGGTAAAGTCTTTGGGTTTAATATGATTTAACATCAATGTAAAACCCAGATAATTCATGACACAAAATACCAAATTCAGTGATCCGTTATATCCTCTTACAGTTTTTCTTTCATGGGATACAAACTGAGCAAATGTCATCTTTTGATCTGAGACCTGATGAAAATGTGGTAACAAACTGGTTTAGATGTTCAAGGGCGTGTTAAAGGGGAGGGTTTTTTTTTGGCCTCGCTCTTAAGGATGGATAGTTACAGGATAAGGCAGTGTGGGAAGTTATTATTCCAGCATGTGGGAAACAAAGCGACCTCTTTCACTCCTTCTTTTCCATCATTCTTTTCATTGTTTTGTCTTTTTTTTTTAGTTTGTTTCAACATCTGGTCACAGGAGGTGGTACACACACACACAAACAGGAGACTGTGCACCTACTGTGATTTTGAAGAGTCTATTTCCTAGAATTGGCCATATCCCTCTCTACTCTCTTGGGAGAAATACAAAGACACAGAAAGAGATGCAAAGACAATGTATACACTGACAAAACTTGGATCACGTTTTACCCAAAAGGGGTGTGTAGATTTGAATAATCGATTGCCTTCATGCCGAGATAATATAATCTTTTTCCCCTTGTCTTTTCTCTTTCCCTTCCTGCCTTTCTCCCTCCATCTCTTTTGCCTCTATAACTTACTCTTCTGTCTCTAACCGTCTATTCTTCTTTCATCCTCCCCTCACACCCCATCAATATGAACCTACCTCTTCTTCTGCCTTTCACTCTTCACCATCTATATCCTCATGCTTTGTTCTCTCTTTTCCCTCATTGCTTTTTGTTTTCTCCCTCTCACTTTCCATTCATTCTCTCTATCTCCACTCTTGACATTTTTCCCCGTACCTCATTTTCTAACTGGGTTACTTTTACATCTCCGTCGCCCTGTTTATCTCTATTCCCCTGGCTTCCTGTCCCATCTTTCGCTCTCTAGTTGTTACAGGTTGCCTTGCAGAAAGCCCAGACGGCTGTGCCAGGCTGGGTTTTACTACAGCCATCAAGTCTGCCAGTGCATTCCCAACTACATGCGGTGGAATTAACCAATCACAGGAGAACGGGAGGAGTGGAACCGGCTGTCAGCAGACTGCGAACTGGGATTGTACTCGGAACAGCAATTTTCTGGCTTTCGTCCCAAAGCTAGAAACTCTTTGTCCCACCTGCCCAGTAATGAGGGGGGCAGGAGGGTGGAACTCCTCATTCACAGGAGGGCAGGAAAGTGGAACGACACAATAACGCGTGGTTAGGTGAGTGGAATTGGATTTCAACGGGCTACAAGCAGCACAGAGGGGGGGGTTATAGTAACAATGTCTGTGCTCTGACCCTCTTCATGAAAGAAAGAAACTCTTTGACCCAGTTCCCTCAGGGGAGTATGGGAGAGCGGAGCTGCCGTCTGAAATCATAAGACCAAAATGGCCAGATGTGGCATGGCACTGATATGACAGTAGAAAGTGAGAACTGCCTGATCAAATGAAGAGACGATGATTATCTCAGACACAAGTAGTGGGTGGAATGGCACCGACAAATGACAGGCCGAAGAGCGAAGACTGGCACAAATACCGCAAACAGCTGATGAAATCATCGTCACGGGGAGACCTTAGCCAAGGAGAGGAAGCAAAGAGAGATAATTGACTCTGTGGGACTCTTTTCAAAGAGGGAGGGCAGAGTCAACCAACCTGATAGACCAGAAGCTTGCTGAAAAAAACGCCGCCTTTCCAAAGCTTACTAAAGCAGCAGGAGACTGGCTGATAGCATGAGGGCAGAGTGGAACGGACTAATGAGAGACTCGATCTCTATGTTGCAGCCAGTGTCTAAATGTCTTCCTCTTAGTAGCTGGTAGGGGTGGAGATGGTGAAAAAAAAATCTTTTGGCAGCATGTTGGTGTGTACAGCTTTCTCTGGACAGAGGGCTTGCTCGCTTGCTGATGTTAAGGAGACACTTTTGTATTTTATTTTGTCACTTCCTGTGCATCAAGACCATGTCTGGCTAGTGACCATACCCAACACCGGAATTTCATTTTGACAAATAGGGCAAAATCTACAGGATCTCAATTAAGGGGGATAACCCCAATTTGTGATTTAGGGTGACAATACGGGTGTATTTTTACATGAAAATCTTGGATAGTTCAAGATTATCCAGTTTTATTCAACTTTCTCCTGTTAATGGATGTGCACACTAGGTAATCCCAGTCACATACTCACTATCACCTCACTTTTGTGTTGACTTATCATTTTTGTTTCTGAGTGTATTGGGATTTTATGTCAGATTCTATCTTATAAAATTCAAATGCTCACAACACCCTCCACCCTCTGTAAAATGTTGTAAAATGTCATTTCTCTGTGGTTTTGCTCATAAAGGACTAACAGATGCCAATTCGTCACAGCAGATGATAACTTGTTTATTTTAGCATCTATCAGGATAAAGCTCTGGGACTCATCTTACTTTCACATTATATGCTACCCCTAAATAATATTATTTGTAAATATTTATAATTTTAAACATATTTAAAACTTTGATACTTTTAAGGTGAAATCTTCTGTAGTTGTAAAATATTTAACAGTGAATATCATAAGTTTTCCAAAACTTAAAATAGCATTTTGGAATGAAACCCTTCACGTTTTTTTACTCAAGTCTCTCACCCAGTTCAAGTTTCAGTGTCAGGAAACTAGAGAGACGATTACAAGTCAAAGGAAAGTGAAGGAGAATGGACGCTCTGTGACTGCCCGTATTTTTTAATATCAGTGGTGATCGGGAATAATTTTAGTTTTTGTTTCTGGTTTTATACTAAAATTGACTTTGTGTTTTGAATTGGAGGGAGACTGAACTGAATATGTTATTTTTTTTTCCAGTTTTTCCCAGCAGCAGTTGTAGTGTTTTCGCAGTGATGACTTGCCACTGCTTGATGGATGTGTGGGAAAAACTGATTTTAGAGACAATGTTTTTCTTTATTTTTATGCCATTGCTGAATATTTAAAATAGTCTTGACTGATTCAAAGTACTGATTAAAAACCTTGACAGAATGATGTGTGTCTGTGTGTATTTGTACATGAATGTGACGTGTTCCTGTGCTCTTGTGTTTTGTTAAAGTTGCATATTATCATCGTGCTTTCTTTGTAAATATTGACACAGGCAACTTCTAAGCAATATTAAAAATGGAAATCAAGAATTTAAAATGCAATGTCAAAATATTGAGAACCACACAGTTTCCCACAGTTTTAACTATATTCTGTGTTGAACTCAATCAAATGCTGCTTTGAGTGGAGGTGAGTCGACTCACACGGCCACGGCACAAAAACAGATCAAAACTGTGGACTAAAACACTTAAACTTTCACAATGATTGTAAATTAATTAAGAGGTTAAAAGTTGTGTTTACATTCCTTTGAAAGATCTAATGCATGTACCTGTCAGCAAAAGCACGTGAAATATTTTATAGGTTCAGAGCATCTCAAATGACTAAAAATGATCCATTGAAAACAAGCAAGCACACACACACTCACACACACCTGTGGGCAGGAACTTGACTCTTCTCTGTGGTCTCTTGTTTCTTCTCCCCCTTCTTTTCATCCCTCTCTCTGTCTGTGTCTACCACAATAAACAATATTGATTCAGGTGAAAAACAGATCAGCTTTCACTCCGGCTCTGGTGTCTGTCCGCTTGCCTGTCTCACTGCACAACAGTCTGTCTGCTCCTTCCATCTCCCTGCACGGTTTGTGGGTAAAATGGTTTAACAGGAAACACCAACGTCAGACACAGAAAGGCACAGCCAGCTAAAACAAAACTTGCGTTAGATCTACAGTGTCTAATCCTGGACTATTCTGCCAAACCAAGAAATTCAAGAACTGCGACTGAGAGGTGTGAATATCCATGTTTTGGCTGCTTTACCGGCAATGAGAAGCAGATTGTTTTACACCCACAATGAGCTTTATTTCATAGTAGTGCTGAATTCCATGCACCAGAAAATGTGCTCATGTTGCCATAAAATTACCCTGGTATGTCCAGAAAGGCTCAGCCTGAGGCTACAGTCAGTGCCATAGGAAGTCACACCTTTTAGTTACAGGTCTGAGTAAAGTTCTTTTTCAAATCCATCCTTTTAGGAAATTAACTGTAATTACAAATCAAACATTTAAATACCATTGCTATGTGACCGCATATTCAACCTTCTGAGACATAAATCTAAATTAAGGGACTATAATGTGGGAACTAATTTATTAATTCGACTATTTTATCAAGGCCATTTTGTGAAGACAGAGTAAAATGATTATGAGCACGTTTTAGCAGTTAGACTGATAATTATTTCATTGTCAAATTTCTGGTTATTTTTGCAGTTAAATTCAGATTAGCTTCAACAAAATATTAAAAGCTGGACTTCGTCCTGATTGGCACTCCTCCCTGAGACATCGCCTCAATTCAGCTAATCAGCAAGATTTACAGTGTGTTCCAGCCCCCACTGACTTTCATTACCATCCCGAGCAAGTGCTGACACTAATAGTATAAATGTGGACGACCAAATTGGTGCATTTTAAATGGATTGCAGGAGCTGACAGCTCAGGATAAAAAATGGCTTGTTAAAGATATGGCTTCCCCATTAATGCTTACAATTTATATATCAGATAGAAGCATTTTATCATCATCCATTGCCGTACTTGACATGCCACAGGGTGAGCACATGAGGACTTTAACAAAATCTTAAGTTCATGGAGCTATGGCATCTCATTCTGTTTTTAAGGTGGAAGTTGTGATTGAGTCATTTTCTACCCTTACAGGTCCCCATGTTTTTTGTTTTGTTTTTTTAGCCAACCAGCATTACAATGGGCGTTGTCTGTACTTGGACTAAAAACATTTTATTTACTCCTCTCAGAACAAACTATTCAAATTGCAAGCCATGACTGGTGTGGGACTGTTTGTTCCCTTCAGAAAAACAGGCATTTCTCCCATGTATTAGACAGCAATTTGTTACAATGCGGCAAATTAGGTGCCATTTCAAATAAGTTTTATTTTTTACTTCAACGTGATATAAACCCAGTTCCAACACCCATATATATAAGCCATTCAAACTCTTCAAATATTTACAAAAGGTAGAAAATAAAGCGTATAAATAAATAAAACCTGCCCCTGCTCATGAAAGACTCACAGGCTGGTGTGGCCTCCCAGTAACACTTATACTGTAGTAGTTTATGTCTGCTAGCTGTTTCTCTTTGAAGCAAGCCTTGAAGAGAACATCCACCCTACAAGAGAAATCACAATGTTTCTATGGTCTTGGACAGTTCAGTCAAGATATACTAATATGAACAACTCTCTCTTAAAGTGAGAATATCAAAGAGTCAAAAGTCTTGATGTCAGCTGCTCCACTGACAGAATGTGAGATGAAACAGACAGCATCCAGCAGGGTTTTATGGAGGTATGGGAACATTTTCTGGTTCAGAACAGTTATTGCTAAATGAAATATAGCTCATTTTGTTTGAATGTGATAGATCAAGCAGTTTAATGAGTCCACAGAATGACTGATATAGTGGAGCAGCTCAGATTTATGACTCCTTCCTTGTTAAAGACAGAGCATACAATATATTATAGCCTGTTATTAACAGTGTATTTAGCAAGAGCAGAAATCTGTTATCAGAGTGAAGAAATTGAGTGCACACTGACCCCTACTGGTTACTCATGGTGAGGACAAAGTAATGCAATGTGTAAATAAAGCAGCAGAGACCTATTAACTCCATTGGGAACTTTGTATAGGGAATAAAATTAGTCTTAACAGGAGAAACATACATACAAACTTGTCAAAGAACAATATGATCCATAAATTTTCCTCTCGGATGCTTAATTATACGTTACAATCCCAATCATTTGTTGGAGTACAAGCAGACAACTGAAAGTAGTAAAGTTATCTCATGAGGAAATGATAAGAGTGCAAAAAGCAAACAGCATGATCTAATTTTATGGCTTACTGATGCAAAAAATATGTATACTAGCAAAAGCAGGAGCAGCCCTGTTGTGTCAATTTTTTCACAGCTTTCAAGTGTCCAGACTTTGAGCCAGAATGCTTAATCTCCGTACCAGGTGATGTAGCTGGAAACAGCCAGGTGGTTCCAGGGCAGGCACTTCAATACTAGCTGTTCTGCTAACGGTCCGACTGGGATTCAGTTCAGTAGTCTTTTACTGATTGGCTTTTTCATGTGTTCTGGCTGTTCCAGGGCCTTGCGTTACAGGCACACGCTGTAGCATAAATCAGGCAACCATTTAAGCTCCCAGTCTCTTCTTGCGACAAATCCAGGTGCACAAGTCGTTCCCCATAATAATGAATAAGTCACTGAGAGCATTGATCTGTTACAGTACAGTCCATCAGGGGGAACTATGCAGGCCCCCCTATCAGGCTAATTTGCATCTGGAATATCAATTCGCTTTGAATTGAGTGGAAATCTTCAACAATTGCCTGGAAATGTAAATAAAAGAAAAAAACATTTGTTAACACAGCTATGGAATAACATGATGCATTATAGTCCTATATTTTTGGATATTCTGGGCTGCACATTATTTGCTTGTCCTGCCATGCTGCACTTCGCCCCTCTCTGAAGTCATTGCTGGTTCTCTTCCGATACTTGTCTATTTGCAACAGAACTTTCCATCTTCAGTCAGACAGTACTTTGCTGTTGTAATGAACAAACTTCATCCTTACTCAAACCCTAATTTTTCTTCTATCATCTATTAAAGTGGTTTACAAACTAGTCCTCAATCACCACCTCTCCCGCAGGTTTTTGTTCAAACTTCCAAATCAACTTTTGACAACCCTTTCCCTGTATTACAGTATATGAATAATGTGTGTTTTGTTGTTATTCATTCGGTACTGTGCTTATACCAGATCTTTCTGAGTGTTTCACTGCAGTTTCATCATTATATTAACCTCTTTGCTTGGTTGAGTGTTCTCATTGTTTGTGTGCAGTATCATGACACTTCCAAGTCAAACTAAATTTCAAATTTATGTCATGACCTTTTTGATCAGAGAAAAATTGTGCACACAAATAATTATGACTGCATACTCACCCTCATCATCAGAATCAAAGCCAAAGAGGTTCGAGCACTTCTTCAGTTGGAGATGACTCTGTAGCTCCGCTGCACTGCTGAAAGAAATAAAACAGTTGGCACACCGTTGCCTCTGCTGAGGTGTGGTGGCAGAGGCCTGCTGAGGAGACAGATGTTTCTCAGAGGAATGGCAAAACATTGACATCTCTTTCCTTCGTTTTGGCATGGTGGTGAATTTCTCATCAAGGTATGCTGTAGGTGGGAGACGAATATACGGCCTTTTCCCGTATGGAAGATGTGTGTCCGAAGGTGCTGGTTTAGGTGTTTCAGCTTCAACGTTTGCCACACCAGCTTGAGGTTTCTGTGGTTCCTTTATGTCCCCAACTTGTCCATTCTCCATTAGAGGGCCATCAGTGCTGTTGGGGGTGGCTGAGGGCAGTGTTTCCTCTTTTGCTTTTCCCACCTCGCCAATAGGGCCTTCTACTACTGCTTTGGCCTTACTTGGTTCCAGCTGTTGGACTGCAGTTTTTGACTTAGGCTTTTTCGGGGCTGATGGGATGCTCGGATCTTTGCTTGGACGTCTTTTCTTGATCATTTTTGGGTCCCCTGTTGTATTTCTAACCTTGTGCTTGTTTGCCTTTGCCTTGCTGGAATCTAAAGGTGCAGTTATGTCCCCCACTTGTCCATTCTCTATTACAGAATCACCAGGGGTGCTAGTTATTGAGGTTTCCTCTTTTGCTTTTCCCACTTCACCTACAGGGCCCTCAACTACTGCTTTAGCGTCACTTGGCTTACCTTGTTGGACTGTAGTTTTTGACTTAGGCTTTTTTGAGGCTGACGGGATGCCCAAATCTTTGCTTGAGCGTTTTTTCTTGGCAATCTCCGAGTTCCCTGTTGTATTTCTAACCTTGTGCTTCTTGTTTTCCTTGCTGGCGTCTGAAGGAGCAGGACTGTCCCCCACTTGTCCACTTTCTATTACAGAATCACCAGGGCCGCTAACTGTTGAGTGTGGCACTTCTTTCACTTTTCCCACCTCACCTACAGGGTCCTCTACTACCACTTTGCCCACACCCGCCTTAGCTTGATGGACTGAGTTTTTCGACTTGACAGGCTTCTTTGAGGCAGATGGTATGCCTGAATCTTTGCTTGGGAATCTTTTCTTGACGATATTTGAAGACCCTGTTGTATTTTTAACCTTGTGTTTCTTATTTGTCTTGCTGGAATCTAAATGAGCAGTAGGGACGTTTCTTTCTTTAGGAACAGTGTGTTTTGTCATGACATGCACTTTCTTAGTTTTATCCTTAGCTGCTAACTTCTGTGTTTCCTCTGCAGAGGTGGTGGGTGGAGAAGTTGATTCATTTAAACTGTTAGCTGTACCAGCAAATACCTGGATACTATTTGAGGCATCCTTGTGTTTAACATGACGCTTCTTAATCTGTTTCTTGGTAGACTTATCAGATTTTGTCTCTGTTAATAATTCCACTGTGCTTTCAGTGCAAGTTGTTTTGACTATGTCTTGGACTTGCTGACTCTTTTCCTCTTCTGGTTTTAACTCACTGCTCATTTTTGACGTCTGTGCCATTTCTGAAGGGCAGATAGGTCGCTGAACAGGGGTGGGGCTATTCTGATCCTTGAGCAGATCAGTTCTTTTTTCAGCAGCTTCGTTTTTCGTAACTTTGACTGCTTTATCCTGACAGACAGCCTTCTTCAATTTGGCTGATCCAGGTGGATGCCCCTTTCTTTTACGACCCTTTAGGTTTACTTTAACCTGCTTTTTCTTTAACCTATTCCTCACTTTGTCATTGGATGTGACCAGTGAAGACAAGACTTTGTGAGTTTTGGGAATGGACTGATTTTTCTTTGTTTGACCTTTTCTTAACTTCTGCCTAAATTTCCTAGTTGTCATGGTGGGGAGGGCAGAGGTACCCTTGTTTGAATTCTTGGACTGATTTCTTAAGTTAAATTCCTCTAACACTGAGGCTGTTCTGGCAGTTGTTAGAGGAGCAACCTTAACAGGACTTCCAATGGACATGTGATCTGTAGCATGCTCCCTTAATTTTCGTGAACCCTTTATACTTTCATTCTTCTTTACAGTGTTGACAGGCATCACAGCAGTGGCATCTTTTGGCTTCCGACCCTGTTGTTTCTCCATAACCTGTGTGCTATTACATTTGTTGCCCATTTGGAAAACTGTTTTATTGACTGTTTTGGTGGGTTTGGAAGCATAGTGGTCTCTTTCATGTAGGTTCAGTGCCCACAGACAAATAAATAGTTCAGAACATCCAGGGAGGCAGCACACTGCCTGCAGCGGACTATGCCTCCTGGTGTGGCGTCTCATTTCTATTCCCGTTTTGAACCTGGCACTACAGCCTTGATGAAGGCAAGGATGTCTTGGGGTGAGTCTATGTCTTTCAACATGGTGCTGGTAATGTTGAAAACTCCACAGAACTCTCATGCAAATACCACATTTGCTGTTTCCGATACGAAATGCCAATTCTAGAGGTTTGACCTCACCATAGTGATCTTCCAAAGCATGGTACAGGAGTGCAACACGGTTTTTAGATAGGTCGGTATGCCAAGTGCATCCATCCACAGGGCAGCAAACTTTCTTAGAAGTCTCAATAGTATTCTCTTCAGCAGCTCTCTCTTTTTGTTTTGTAGCCATCTTCGGGACCTTAAGAGATTCTGTCTTCTCAATTTTATCTTCAGTGGAACACCCAAAGTCATTCTCTATCTGAATTGGTGTTGTAGAGGACACCCCCTCTAAGTTTCCAGTTTCTAGTAACACAGTCTTTTCAGCTTCATCATTTGTTCTTTCTTGATAAAATGTCTCATTCATCTCTGTAAGCGTTTTCTTTGCTTCTAAGTTCAAGGTGTCCTGTTTGTCTATCATAAGCATATCTTGTCTTTTGCCAGTATGTCCATTTACCTTGTGAACAGGAGTTTTGTCGGTACAGCGCTTAGACATGTTTTGTTCCTTTTTGTTTAACAACTGACCATCCACTGACTTCCTGCTAGATCTCAACTGGATCCTGGGTTCAGCTGGGCTTGCATCAGGAACATTAAGAGATTTAAGATGGACACCAGATTTCTTAGGTCTCCCTCTATGATGCAAAGATGATGAATTAGTGGTCTCAGTTTTGGCAGATGTCTTGGGTGTGGAGATCTCTGGGGGTTCAGAGACACAGTTTTCTTGGGCTTTATTACTTGCTGGCTCTTTGCTTTTCTTTAGCTTCTCTATATGTTCAGATAGATGCATCATGGCCAGGAGATCATCTTTGAACAAAATCCCACAGAACATGCACTTGTCTCTACGGTAATGGAACATTGCATGTACTACCACACGTTTGCCCTTAAAGACTTTGTTACAGAGAGTACAACAGTACTCCAACTTGGATTCCTCTGATTCCTGTGGGGTTGCCATGGGATCCCCGTTTGCAGAAGGTTCCACGACGACATCCTGGGTTCCCTCCTCCTCTTCCTTCTCTTGCACATCAGCAATCATTGAGGCTGCCTGTTCTGTTACAGAGCAGCTGGAGGTAGTGAGAATTTTGTAGTGAGGAACATCAGGCTTACTTTCAAGCACTGGAGTCACTACCTCAGAGACACTGTCCTCTTTTATTACCTCTTTGGGACACTCTGTATCTTGAACAAAAGCCTCTGGTGCAAGTTCAGTAACCACCTCTGTTACTAAGGTCAGAGCACACAGGTCTTCTTTATTGTGTATCTCTTTAGGTGCACAAGTAGCTTCTGTCTCTAATGACTCACTTGGAGTAACCATGTTCTTGACAGGGATTGTCTCTTTTTGAATATTGGTGATGGTGTCTGTATCTGCTGGTTCTCTCCTGATATTGTCTTTGCAAGGCATGTGTTCTCTTGAGTCTTTAGCTGCAACATCCAGGACAGATTTGGTGCTATTTGTAGTGATATGTGACTCTTTTGTATCATTGGAATTAGTGTAAGACATGGGCACTGTTACATTATCAAAACCTGAAGTAGAAGATGTAGTGACAAATGCCTTTGGACAGTCAGCTATACTTTGGCCAAAAGAATTTTCACCAGGTTCAAATGGAATGGAGGGCAAGTTCAATTGCTGCTCATTGTCTCCATCAAGGAGAGATTCCTTATCTCTACCAATATCTTGTGACTCAGAGCTAATATGAACCACAGGTCCATTGTTTAAGACCTTAGCTGCAGTTGAGACTGGAGGGACAGCATCAGTAGCCACCATCTGAGAGATGCTATCTGCAGCTAAGTTCTGAGACACTTCACTTGAAGGTATGCTTTGTGAGACCTCTTCTGTAGTTTGAGAGATCATGCCTAAAACTGGACATTGCCTTGAAGGAGTTTCTTCATTAGTAGCTACTATTTCAGAAATGCTACCTGCAGCTAAGTTCTGAGACACTTCGGCTGAAGGTATGGTTTGTGAGATCTTTTCTGTAGTTTGAGCTTGAGAGACTATGCCTAAAATTGGGGATTGCACCAGTGGAGGGACGTCATCAGTATCTATGATCTGAGAACAGCTATCTGCAGCTACGTTTTGAGACACTTTAGCTGAAGGAACAGTTTCTGAAACCTTTTCTGTAGTTTGAACTTGAGAGTCCATGTCTAAAATTGGGGACTTCGTCACTTTAGGTGCTGCTGGAGTTTGTGAGGCAATGGTAACTTTCATCTCAACAACAGGTTTTTCACAAAGCTCTCTTGATGGAGCTTTGGGTGAACTGCCTTGGACAGAGGATCGAGTAATGGTCGAAACAGAGGATTGAATGTTTGAAGCACCTTTCCCCTTTTGTCGTCGGACATAACAGTGCAATTGCTGTATAAATGTACTTGCGTCCCGCGCTCTAAGAACCACCTCTTTGCCATGTATAGCTTTCACAGGTTGCGATGTGACAGGAATCTTCACTGTAGGTTTGTACAGAAGCATTTGAGGGTATCCTCTTTGTCTGTTGCAAGTGTCCTCAGTAAAAGTACCCATTAGTTCATTTTCTGGCTGGGAGAGCTCAAGAATTACATGTACAGGGGATGATGGTTTGAGAGAGCCCACAGAAAATCCTTTCCGATGCTTGGCTACATTTTCCTTCGCTTTTAAATGAGAGTTTGCTGAAGTTTTGTGTTTTGTATTGTTCTTGACCTGACCAGACACAGACCTCTTCACCACAGTGGTCTGATGCTGCTTTTGATGTTGAGGTTTCATTGCATGCTTTTTGACCTTTGGAGAAGTATTATTCTCTTCAAGAGTTCCTGAGTCCTCCAGAAGCCACCTGGGTTTTCTGATCCTCCTTTTTGGAGGATTCTTTTCTGATAGCCGTGTAATGCGCCTGTGTTCTCCATATCCAAACTGCCTGGGTATGTTATCCTGTGTTTTGTCTAGCTGCCAAAATGACCGCCTGAAAGATTCAGACGATGCCTCCTTCACAGATCGCGAGCTTTGGTTCCCTTTCTTCTTTGTTGCATGGTCCACAGACATCCGTGTTTTGCCTGGGCATATCTTTATTCTTTTAGGTGCCATGTGAGTTCTGTCCTCTTTATGGTGTCCATCCTCTTTATGGTTCCGTTTCTTCGCCCCGGCCTGGTGTGCCACTTTTGTTCCTTTCTGACAGTTAGTTGTACAGGGGTTTGAACGGAAAGTGGGCTCTTTGGTGCAGTAGTTAGGGACCCACTTTTCCTCCATGATCTCTTGTAGGGCAGCACTCACCACCTTCTCACTCATCAGCTTCAAGCAGTTGGTCCGCAAAGCAATGAGGTTCCAGAACTCCGGGTCAAAGTATAAGCCCTTCTTCAGAACCTGAAGAGAAACAAAGAACATATTGTCCTTAGGATCCTTTGTTTTTAACATATTAGTAACACAAAAGCTTACTGACGTCTTTAAGTTCAAGTTTATTTAGAGCCCAAAATCACTGTTTACAGTCTCAAAGGGCTTTACTTTAAGAGGTCAATAAACACATCATTAAGCACATCGATGCCTAATGTATACTATGGATGAACTATATGTTGTATTGACAATGTATTTTGGTATGGTTTTCCTCTCATGAAATTAAATACCCAATGAAATGGAAGCTGAACAGAACACTAAGCCCGAAAGGCCTATGGCCATCAAACAAGTAGAATCTGGATGGGATTTGAGGCTCACTCCAGCAAATATAACTAATTATGACAATAATTCAGTGTAATTGTAAGTTTAAAGTTGCACTTCAGAATTCAAAAGTAACTACGCACTTTCTTTGTCATGTTTTATTTAATTGGTCCTCTACCTGAAGGGTTTCAAAGCGAATGTGATTGCCAATAAGGCTGGACTCTGCATGGTACTCCTGATCAGGGTGTGTATAGAGAAGGTAGACCATCTTGTAGGCCTCAACGGTGCGTTCCGTAAAGAAGACGAGGAGAGCGCACGCTCGGCACACCTCCAAGTCATTGGGCAGTAGGCTGGCGATAGTTTTGTAGATCAGGGACTTGGTGACTACATCGCAGGGGAGGCAGGACTGCAGGGCGTTAGCACAAAGCTCCACACAAAACTGGAACCCATCTTCACCCAGCTGAAAAGAAACATACACAAGGAGCTATGAAAGACTGACACAAATTTTTTAATCTTAACTGATTTGAGAAATTTCCGTCAAATAAAAACTACATTCCATTTCCACAGTTGTTGCTTGAGCTGAGCTGTCAGCCAAATTCAAACAATTACACATTGTCATGTAAATTCAGTTCCATTTTCTATGGAATTGAAAAGCTTCTTCATAAACATTTGTCTTTAGATTAGTTCACAGTCTACGAAAATACACACTTTTGCACTCATGACAAAGCAAAGATGTCTCACCTCTTCCAGGATGACTCTGATGAATGGGAAGATTGAGTTGACATTGGTGGCAGACAACATCAGCTGGTGACTCTCCTCAAGGAAAGCTTGTTTGGATGTATTCAGCCGACTGTGGAGTTTACTCCATATTAGAACAAGGTCCCTGCAAATAAAGACATTTAAAAAAATTCATATGCATTTATAAATATTTTAGTATTTCTGCTTCAGACATCACAATAATCACATGACCCTTCACCAAAACACACACACACACACACACACACACACGGCTTAAGATATATTAGTAAAAACGATCATTTGCAAATAAAGGTATAGAAGATGGCAAATGTTTTTATGAGACTGGACTTGTATCTTATGACTGTCCAATAGTAAGACTCAAAATGGTTATAACAGTGTTATATTAGTATTTGCATCATTTCTACGTGCTTTCTATGTAAAAATTCTATTTTAAGACCCACATTTCTTGAATGAAACTGAAGATTGTAATCAGTGTTCAGCATTTTGTATGTTGACAATGAGTGCGTAATCTGACAATCAGATAGGCAAAATCACTCCATGGCTGAACCCTACTGCTCACTGCAATAAACATCACAACATATAAAATGACAAGGGATTTGCTCCTATATAAAAAGTTATATAGGATATATATCAACACCCAGAGACTCTGACACACACACACACATATATAATATATATATATATATATATATATATAAATACACACACACACACACACACTTTTCCAAACTTTGCAGACCACTGTAGACCCTCAAATAACTTAAGTCAAGTGGTGATAATGAATTGATTTATGAAGCCAAATGCAGATGATGCGCCTGGGTTTGGTGTTACATGTTGACTTCTTTGACATTTAGCATCGCAGTTAAGTTTACCTACCACAAATAGTACATGTCTCCCCTGCAGAGCTGCTGGGAGAGAAAGGCTCTACTGAGAGCTAGTAGCACTTCATCCTCTTCCTCGCTCTCCAAGCTACAGATGATATGCACTGCATCTTTGCCACTGAGGTCGGCCACCTAAATGGAAAAACAGTAAACAAACCTGGCGTTATCACAGGCCCAAATTTCAAAAGTACAGTAGTTCTCATAATTAAAGTCTTGGTGTAGCAGAGTGAGGGCTAAGCAGCAACAACATGCCCAAAAACAGTGAGACCAGAAATAATGCCTCGACAAAAACATGATCTCCATGATGATTTCCCTGTTCAAGATGCTCGACCCACCTCTTTGAGCAGGTGGTCATGCTGGGAAGTTTTGTAAAGCCACGTGAGGTAGACCTGGAGGAAGAACAGGTGTTGCCCTGCTGTGCGATGGTGAGCACAACATTTAGCCAGGGCCATTGCCTCACTGGCCCGCTCACAGGCAAACAAGTAGCGCACTCGTAGCTCAAAGAAAACTGGCAGCTCAGAGCTGATGTACCCGTCCACTGTGGGAGAGTCAAGCAAGAAAAGAGACAGACATTTAGTGTATTTTCATATTACTGATGGGACAGAGAAGGGGTGACAGATGGAATGATGTCAGATTTTCTCCCACCAAAATTTACGTTTTCTGGAATCAGACGATACTGATGTGCTAATATATGATGGTATGATTTCTAAGAATGCTCTCCCAGCAAGTATTGAAATTTAGAGTTTCATTCCAATATGCTAAATGTCTATAATCTAATGTTACAAAGTGAAATTCAGAATTATAATACTAATCAATATCTAAAGATGACTATAGGCAAAGAACTTTGTAAACAATATCTTAAGGTGGCTTAAAATTAATTCACAATTGAGCTTTACATTCTTTTCTGAATATGAGTTGCGTTTACTTTTGGAATGATATATATCTGGAATGATATCTTGTATGAGCAAGTACAATGCTTAAAAAATATGACAGTAGTCGCTTTGCACTGATATTTGGTTGAGACGAGGTGAAATGCAAAACAACACACTGAATAAAAGCTGACAGAACTGCCTTGCATTTGCATGTATCTGGCATGTTTCAGTGAGTGAGTATGTGAATGGATTTACGCACTCACTGAAACTACAACGAAGAGTTAACACTGAGGTTACAAGTTAAGCAAGTAATGACATCGGGGTCAGGCATAACAGCAAAAGTTTTACCAACCTTCATTCTGAGGTAAATTAGATTCTGCTAGAATGGTCTGCAGGGCAGAGCTCGCCCACGGCCCGCCGCCCTGTACCAAATTCTTCACCTGATGTAAATGAACATTCTGATGCCTTGCAAGGGCCAAATGACATTCCTGAAAGAGAGCAGCGACAAAAGTAGTGACCTAATCATAATGCTCATGTTTCAAAGAATTTCAAATTTGTTGCACCAATTGCTCTAAGGAATTTTAAATCATGTTGTTCAAAGATACATGTGATACATTTAAAACTACAAAACATTAAAAATTTTACTTTTTATACTTCAAAAATGAATGTTGTGATTGACAGTATGAACAAAGTCTTCAAGAGTTAATCCAGGCTCTAAACTGTGGCACTATCAAGAGACCATCTGGCAGCTGCTCTACTTGTGGTTATGTGTGGATGACTTGCATGTCTCAGCAACAGACAACAGAAATGTAAACTAACTTGTTGCATACAAACAGGATCCTCAAGACTGTGATGGAACATGTACTTAAGGAAACTTGCAAAGCTGTAAGAGCCCAATTCAGTCACTATGCATTTTTGCACTTACAGATTAGTATAAAATATAACTAAAGATGTAATGACATCTACACTACAACATGCTATGAAGATGGTCTGCACTTCGCTCTCACCTGGAATGTAACAGTGAATTGTCTGAGTGGGTCCTGATGGAAGTCCTTCTGATCAAAGAACAGCAAGAGTTCAAAAACACTCCTGTGAGGGGATGAAAAATCTATGATTTATAAAGGGTCATGTGATGAATCTCTGTCAACCAATTAACATTCTAAATTGGTCAGGGGTGATTGGCTAATCACCATTTAACTACCTAATAAAGAAAAGATTCAACTGCCAGATCAGGAAAACAGTCAAACATACACCAAAAAGTATGAGCCAATTTGAGGCAAATTCCTTTTGCTTGAACCTTTCCAGGGAGGTCAGAGTGTAGGTCAGCCACAAAAAACACCCCGGGAGCTGAAAAAAATTCAGTATCTTAGGCAGAGTAGATGCCTGGGTCTCTCTTTAGCTAATTCTCGCAAGTCTGTATATCATTTCTGCACAATGCAATTTATATTTAGAGTGTTTGTAATGTATTATTTTTCATGCCACGTGCGGATTCTTCAGGTGTTATTCGTTTCACACTGTATTTGGAATCGACACACCTGCAGGTCAGTACTTCTTATGGACTAATTTGTGAGCAAAACTGCCTTTTCTCTTTCCCCACTCTTTGTTTACAAGAGAAAATGCCAATTAAGAAGATCAATCAAATCTTGACACCCACTACCAATGCATGAGTAGATTCAAAGCAGTCTCTGCTGTGTGTACTTACAAGGCCAGACTGCTGAGTGTGTAGAGCACATGGTCACAGTTTGATGAGAATGAGGAGGAGGCTCGAACAAAGTAGCAGAGAGCCATCTCAAGGATCCTGAGCTGAGGCAGTGGCACCTGCCAGTGAGAGGTATACTCCTCCACCAGCTACAAAGAGGAAAACGCACAACAAAGTTAAAGAACAAAATTGCAAGAACACTTTGTATCGTGTCTCAAGTTTAGCTTATGATGGCAATAATGGCTGCAAAGGTGTTCTTTAATTCGATTTTTGGTGTTGCGATGGCGCAAGAGGTACAAGGAACAGCTAGGTGGTGTTTATACAATGGACACATGTTTGCTGTCTGACATTTTCTTCACAGTACTATAGATAAGAATAAAAAAATGGACCCAACAACAAAGGCTGCTAACTTGTTCTCGAATAACCACAAGTTGATAACAAAAAATAAACACAAGTACTCCTTTATGGGAATAATCAGCACAGTTAGACCACATCATTGATTAATCAATTTGCTTGGCTGAAACCGCCCACTGTGTAATAAATGAGGACTAGGCACAGTTGCCGCCTTGACCTGAACAACTACATCTCTGTCTAGTCCCTAACATAGACTGTATCACAGTGTGGTACACACAGATACAGTCCAATAGTATGTATCTGTAGGCTCGCAGGCAGCAGTTTCAGGACCTAGTTTCAGGACCGCAGAATTAGGACCCTTCATTTTTGTTGCTAAGAGTTGCATGCTGTGCAATCTGTAATCACCATAACTAACTCGTTATCAGGTAAAATAAAGATTGGGTTTGGGTTAGGGTTAGGGATAGGGCTAGGGTTAGGGTTAAAATGAAGGGTCCTAGTTCTGTGGTCTTGAAGCTACGGTCCTGAAACTGCTGCCTGCGAGCCTGCAACTACACCCTTCTCATACAGTCAGGCAATAGTCAGACTCCTGCCTTCAACTAAGTGGTGTTTGGTGCAGCTTTACACCATGCACAGTTTGAAATCTCAATTCCCTGAGAACTGGTGTGCCAATGTTGCCCTCTAATGGTGGAGATCCAGAAATCTCACTTTTGTGCCCTACTGTAAATTCTCTGGATGTTGACTGTGGTCAAGCTACTCTCAGGCCTCGGTTCATTCAGTTCAACCAACAGCTTCCCACAGAATGAAACTAAAGCAGCTAATCCATCACAGAAATGCAAGTCTGACATGCTACTTGTTAACTTTATCAAAGCAAGCTGATCAACTGTGCAAAAATAGGCTCACTGGAGTAACGCAGCTGTGTCTTTTTCTCACTGAGGTCAAACTATAAGTCAAAGTTCAAAGGCTTGATATGCAAAAAAGTACAAATTGCAGGTTCTGGGAGATTCATGCAGCTGGGAATGCTGCAGTCCAAAATGGTGAAGAATTCTCTTCTGTTTGATAGTCTGTCAGCTCTGTTTGATACATGAACTGTGTTTAGACAAAGTCATGCTGTAACTAATGTCTATTTGTAACTTCTGTTTCTTTGTGGGATACTTTTCTCAGTAAGATGCACTGTATAGTTTGGTTAATTCCTCCCTTACATCAGAGAGTTTCGGTGTCTGAGAGGCATACTTACATAGAATAACTTCCTATAAGACAGTACAGTATAAGACGTACATAAGTATTTATTACAGGCAGTAAACCTGATTGCGAGGTTCGGGTAGCCAGCAAGTGTTCGGTAATGTTAGTAATCACATGGCAACCTTACATACTAGGCACCCAGCTTTATCTTTACTATTCAGTCCGCCAAATGTTTATCTTCACTGCTGTCCACCCAGAAGAAGTTATTCAAGCTTTCGGGGGCTGGACAGCTGGCTAAAGCGATTAGCCAAGCTAGCTAGCTAGCTGTACAGTCAGTGGCCCATTTCGCTGTCGAAATGTGACTACTTTTAACTATTTTTGGCTCAGACGCATTGTTAACATCTCTTGCATCTGGGTCCAGGATATCAGTCATAGCGTTAACTACATGATATGACACTACATTTGTTTCTTACAGCGACTACAGCTCTTACTTAGCAAGCAAATGCTAACGCTAGCTCTGTGTTGCGTTCAACTGGCCAATTCTGGGGGAGGGGAATACCTGACATGCTCGTATCTTCGATAACAAACCAGTCAGCGAGTTCTGGTCCGGTTCCTTACCTTGCAGAAGTCTGAGCAGAACGGTTTACTTTCAGCTTGCAATTCATCACTTGCATAATGGCTCAACAAACTCTTTAATTGTTTTTCAAACCTTTCTAACTCGAACACACTGCCCTCTTCCGCCATACTGCTTGTGTAGCCCTGCGCGTAGCTACCACACAACATACATCGCGACGGTCAAGCCTGCGTGTTGCACTGAGAGCACTGATTGGTTACTGCCAACGTATATGCGTGCGCTTCTTTACGACGCCGGCGTAACTTTACGTCGGAATATTGTTGCAGGAGCGACGTTTACAAGCGCGGTGCATCACATGGCTGATACAAACACAAAACACAGCTGGGGCATTACTATTGTCACCCCCGGGGGTTTTCCACAGAGCAGGATTAGGAAATTTGCCAGCTGTTACAAAATATCTTCCTGAATTTTCTTTGTCATTAGAACTCATCAGCATGGATGACTGAATTATATACCTAACATTCAGGTTCAGTGTAGCAGAATGTTTTCCACTGTGTCTGGCACCCACTGTTTCACACACTCATTGCAAATGTGAAATGGGCTTTTGTAAATCCACGGAACTGTAATATAAGAAAAGTGAAATATTTTATTATGTTCTTCAATGACTAATTAAATCATTTGCACTATTTGTGAATTTCTCTTAGAGATGAATAAAGTATCTATCATTTGCTGCAATATTCTTGACTTCTTCACCGGCTCGAGATGGTCATACCCAGTTATTTTTAATAACTAATTTAAGTCATGCCCCTTGTCTCAGATCATCATTCATTAGTGCAAATAGCCTAATAATAATAATTAGTTTGCTCAGTTTTAATTCCCCACCCGTCCCCACTCGTGGTCTGAGTATGCACACGTCTATTTTGTGTGTTTAGGTTACAGCTGTAGAAAAGTAAACCATAGAGGGCGCAGGTTTCTCTTCTTTCCACTGTTAAGAGAAATCAACAGCACCTTACATACATTAACATGCAATGAGGGGCAAGTAGCTCTGAACTAAATTTCAAAAATTAATTTTAAGTATCTCACTCTAAATACAGCATAGGAAGGATATATTATATATTGTGGAAGGTTTTTAAGGTTTTTGTATTATACAAATTATAACATACAGGCAGCAGCGAATCATGGGCTGTAGGCAATTTTTTTTTTTTTTTTTTTGAATAAGGCTAATGTGTCTTTTCCATTCAGCACAGAAGGGAAAGTAGGGAAAGTATTGGCCCTTGTTATCACTGCAATATTACATTCACATTTACCAGGCTAAACACAGACTTTTCTTTAACCTTTATTTAATCAACATTCATTAGGAGAAAAATGATGCATTATAAAATGTTTCCTCTTGATACATCCAAGGTAAAACAGTCAAACAGTTTCAGTTACATCCTCGGTACAGCATAAAACAAAGAGGAGTGGGAAAGCAAAAGTAATAGTACACAATTGTTTTAAGAAGATTAGAGTGTATTCCACATGTATTTATTTTCTGCTTATGCGCACACAAAGAAAAAGCAGCATACAGTGAACAGCACTGTCAAGATAATATATATATATATATATATACACACACACAACTCATCTCGAACCTTGATAAATCAGAAATGTGCGTTGCTGATGTAATATTATGATATTCAATTATTACACAAGTAAGAAAGCAGTCACAGAGAACAATAATGTACTTATCAGCCCTAATAATTTTTTTTTTTTAAGATATCAGTCAAAAACAGAAGTTGCTGTCAGGTTAAAAACAGACAAAATAAGTAAGCAATTATCTAATGCAATTATATTAAACAAAGTAATCACAAGTTGACTGAGTGGTATTGCATTCTCTAATACACCTTCCTTTTATTTCATTTAAGACCCAATACAAAGTGAAATCAACAAATTATTTTAAGTGGAAAAAATAACTTACAGTATCTCAATCAAAAACTAAATAAGATTTTTTTTTTTTTTTGGCCATGGCATGTCTACTAAAACTTGTCCTTGTGTGTTTGTGCTTGTGTGTGTGTGTGTGTGTGTGTGTGTGTGCGTGTTTTAGGGAAGTGCAAGAGCTGTTCAGTCAAATACTGTCTGCTTGTGTTATTCAGCCAAGTCAGAGGTCATCATTGCTTTCAGACATGGAGCGCTCCCTCTTTTCCCGGGCCGTGACGAAGTTCAGCAGGTCGATGGCCGTCACCACCCCAAACACCATCTGCTTCAGACTGGGAGAGCCGTCCGTCAAGTCTAATGGGAGGAAAGAGTGACGGAGAGATGAAACAGAGACAGGAGCAGGTGGATTGTAGACTAACCCATTCCTGAATTATAAGACCGTGTGAGTGTACCAATTCCAAAACAGTGTTATATCCCTTTTGCAATAGAATCGAAGCCTAAAATTCAATATTTAAAGTAGTAATCCAGTGCATTTACATATAAATAAGTCTCAGGTTTGCTACACCATACTGCTCATTCAAACAATAGTGATTCATCCTCAGAAATGTTTTTACATTAGATATTCTGGACATCTTCTAACAGGTTTTTCCAATACACACACACACACACAAAAACAAACAAAAAAAAAAAGGAAAATCCATCATTGTGCCAAGGCCTGACTAATATTTTTTGGGATTTTTGGACTCAATATTAATTATAATATTTGGGTGGAGAAAATCAGAGATTACCAACACACCTGCCAATATTTTGAGTCTCATAATGTACCGTGCAAAATGAGTTTTGCTTAAAACAGCTAACATACAGCAAATCACTTAAATATTAAAGAAAAAGTTAATTTTGTGTCAGATTGTGTCTAAGAATGTCTCCACTATACTTTGCTGGAGGACTGCAGATGGAAATTAACTTCAAGGTAAATCTTGTACATTGTATCAATTTGTAACATTCATGCTTAATACTGTACATGGTAGTTTACACATAAATGAAATAAATTAAACCACAGAATATATATAAATTAATTAATTTTAATAATTGTGATAATTTGAAATTTTAACCAAACTTTTTAACTTTTTAACCAAACTAAATGCTTATTAATAAATTAAACAGTTAAATAAAAAAATGCATTAAAAAAAATCTCAATATTACACACACACTTTGTTTTGAGTTTCTGAGACTCTTTTTTTTTTCTCATTTACGTTCCTTCACTCCTTCAATCAGAAATTCAGCTGCAAAGAGTCGCTCTACATGCTACAGTTTGAACTGCTTCTAATACCAAACTGGAAAATATCGCCCCCTGCTGTACAAATTAAGAAACTAAAATAAATAATAAACACTTGTTGCATGATGTGGGCACATGGACTGATTAAAGGTAACCAATGTAGCTTGTGACCAGTAGTGGTGCTGTAGTGCACAATAGATAAACCGGGTCCCTGTTTTGTTTACATACCATGTTCTTCCAGGATGTTATGAGCAAATGTTACACACAACGATGTAAACAATGGAACTTTCAAAATATTTCACAATAAAGCTTTGAGGAAGGAAATGCATTCAGCAAGTTCATGAAGCCTCAAGGACACACATGCCATGTTTTAGTGGTTAATTTTGAATGTGAATAAAACCAAGGACAAGGACAACTACATTGGGTGCCTTTAAAGCCCAATAACGATGCATCTGTTTTTGACGGATAAAATGGCTACTAACCAAACTGACAATTAATAACCCTTTAAAAGTATCAGGCTTACCAACCGAAACCAAATTCTGCAAACATCTGACTGGTGGTAAATGTTAACTTCAAACACTGTTCATGTGTAACAACGTGAAACTGGTCCAGCGGCTTCACCAAAACGTGATTAAAGGCTGTTACACAATGTTTGCAGGTGCTGGTCAGCCAGGGGGAGCACAGTGGTGTGTGTTTGCCTGTGTGAGCAGCTGCCAAATAGTGAGCTCCTGCAGACTGCTGGGACAGGAGGGCTGTCCAAATCTACATCCCTTTGAGCCTGCTGGCTTTGAACCTGGACTTTGATACTTGAGCGAGCAGCGTCCGTTCAGCCCGATCTGTTTGACCAATCGTCTCTGAACATTTGTGGGTGTGGCAGAGTCACGGGTTCAACAACTCTCAGTGTGTGTCCACTGGCAGCCACGTGTATCTGAGAAACTCACTCATCGCCCACCTGCCCAGTCAGAGTAAGTTTGAAATAAGGACAGTGTTGGATTGCCGGAGTGTGAACATGTGGCACGTTGAACCCCGCAGTGTCATGAATAAAAAAATGATTAACATGTCTGGTATCTATTTATTTAACAGAAACACAGACGGGGTAATGTTTGAACATCTCTGCACCATTAAATTGTCAATATTGTAATGAAGTCATTTCAACTGCTTGTTGGCAACACGAAGCTGGGACTTTCATACAAAATCCAGAAATAAACATTATGCAGTGGAGCGTCAGACATGAACGGAGCGCTTCATTTAAGACTGTCATGAATACTGAGTAACAGCTGAGTAAAGTTAGTTTAGGGCATCCTGTTAAATTATGATGCAACTGATGCGTCAGTTAAAAAACAAACTGTCCCCCATGTAGTCAAGGTAAAAAAATAAAAAAAATTCAGTAAGTCAGTCCATGTTCAAAGATTATTAACCCAAAAACATTCTGTTCAGACATGGGTGCAAAAAATCTACTTAAATGCAAAAAGATAATGTTAGAGAGCAGCGAGAGAGAGCAAAAGAGAGAGAGAGAGAGACTTACACTGGATCTGTTCATGTACCACCAGGGCGAAGTGGTCGGTCTCCAGGATGCGGGACAACTTCCCCAGGTTGTCAGTGAGACGGATCTGAGGAACGCGACCATGAGGAACAGTTCAGTAAATGCAGCAGACAATATTAATTCCACTCAACAGTGCATCACAAGTGGAGTTGGTCTAGATTTGCACTCTCATGTCAACTAAAATCCCACCAATCAGGCCAGTTTGCAGCATCTGAACTGCAAAACGTGGCTAGTTAGTGTGTCTGACCTGTTTGAATTGCTTGTAGAGGACCTTGCTGACCGGATCTGACAGCTTCACCTTCCCTGCCAGCACAGAGGCCAGCATGTTCCCCAAGGTCACCATGCCCAGGATTAACCTACACACACACATAAGAGAAGGAGAGGGGACACACACAAGTTAGTGTTATTGCTTTTGTGGGACATGAAACACAGGTTGAGGGGAGTGCTTTCCATGGCGGGACACGCACCCCGCCTCGTCGACCACGGGCGCCTGGTCAAATCCTTTCTCCTTGAGGATTTTGATGGTCTTCTGGCAGGTGACGGTGGGCAGGACGGTGAGGGGGGCCGACAGGTTCAGACACTGCAGCTTCAGGTTCCACCACCTGAGAGAGAGAGCGAGAGAAAGGAATTATAGTAAATACTCATACATGCAGGACACATGATTACAAAGGGTTGTGCACTTTCACAAACAAAAAAATAAACAAATAAAAAAACACATACCAGGGTTTGGTCACCATGATGTCCTCCTCCCTGAGGAAGCCCTTCTGGACCATCCACTTATCACTCAGGAACTTGGACCTTGTGGGAAAATGCGCAAAAAATAATTTATTTTACTTTTTTTAAATAATAACATTTTCTGTACGGATGCACTGATACCACTTTTTCAAAGCCGATATCTGTACCAAGTCCAAAATTTACTAAGTACTGATCCAATCCATTACCTTCACTGAACACTGTGGGTTTGGACCATTAGTTTAGGGTTACCTGACAAAATAATTGATGAAAAATCCTTCTTTTTTCCACCATTTGAATAATACAAGCTTCAGTGTTTCAAGACAGTTTCTCATGCTGTTCAAAGCTTTTGGTATCTGATATTAATTTTAGGTAAAATCTCTGATACAAATTTTAGCCCAGCATCGGCACTGACACCGGTATCAGTATCATCCCTAAACATCCGGATGTTGGATTCTCACATGTAGTTGCGGATGGAGTCTGGCAGGATGACCACGCAGCGCTGGCCCTCCTTCAGGTCTTTGGCGACCTTCACCGCCGCGGCCATGGCGGTGCCGGAGCTGCCTCCTGCGGAAGAAGAGAGCAGGTCGGGTCACACACACACACAAAAGGATATCCCAACAATAAAACAGGCAGAATCCATTTTGTCATTTTAAATTTGTTCTTCCAGCAGCGTGCAGACTTACCGCACAGCAGGCCCTCGTCTCTGATCAGCAAACGGGACATGTTGAAGGAGTCTTCATCGTTGGATTTGTACCAGGTGTCAACGACCTGCAGATATGCAATAAAGGAACCCAACAGTGAGTGTGTGTGTGAACCAGAGAGAGAGAGAAAGATAGTGAGAGATAAAGTCAAGAGGAAGACGGAAGCGTGAGTCAGACAAGGAGAGCAGACTAGAGATATTTGACCCTAAATAGAGAGTACAAGGTGGCAGATGACTGGTGACTGATAAAAACCTCTGAAAATCTCTAAAATGAAAGCAGCCTGGCCCTGAAAACAGGCTGGGCTCACTCTGATTTCAAAAGAGAAATAGAGTCCGAGCAGCACCTAATCAGGATTCCTCTGAATCTGGTTAAAAATTTGTAATGTTTTGCACTCTGGAATTGAAACTGAATAAAAACATGAAGTGAAATAGATGCAAGAAGTTGTGAACGAAGGAAGAAAAAATAAATAGAAAAAGGAGACTCACTCTTCTGTCTAAGACGGTGGGGATGAAGTCGTAGCCGATGCCCTCCACCTCGTACTGGGTCTTATCGGTCCTGTTCAGCTCGTCGGGCTCAGCCAGGATGGAGCCTTCAGGGTCCACACCTACAATCTGCACACGATGCACACTATTCATTAACAAAACACTGCTGTTGTTTACATTTCCTCTTCCTTTCAGACCTGGTCAACTGTATTTGGAAATAATAATTCAGGTTGAATGCATTTGGAGTTATGTGACAATTTTTCCTCCCTCTCAATTGTAAAATTCCCTGACGTTTTGATGAATTTCCATGACTAAAATGTTGAATTTCCATGACCTGTAAAAGCATAATATGAGGTTTTTATTTTTTAAATACACTTAAGATGCAGAGGTCTTAATGAAATTTATTATTCTGTTTTATTCTGTGGAGCAAGTGAACATAACATGAACGCTGAGGAAGATAAAAGGTTAAGTTTGATTTTTTTTTAAATTGAGACAAAATTCCAGGATATTCCATGACTTATTAGAAGAATTTATTAAAATTCCCTGACTTTCCCTGTGTGGAACAGACATTTCAAAATTCCAAGACTGTCTCAAGGGAACACTGCAAAAACCTGCCAGTTAAGACAATGAAATGGTAATGCTAGAATATGTATGTGTGCTTTTATTTGTGTTCCGGACGCTTACCTTGATGTTAGGGCATCGTTCTTTCAGTTTGCGGGCGATACCGGTGATGGTGCCGCCTGTGCCTGCTCCCGCGACCAGCATGTCCACCTTACCTGGAGGGAGGGGAGGGCGGAGGAGACAAAAATAAGACGGAGAATTAAATGAGTTTACAGTGAAAATGATCTCATTTACTTGGAAGGATGCAACAAAATCCAAACAATACGTCAGCATTCTCGTACAAAATGTGCAAAATATAAGGAACGTCAGATACTGAGCTGCACCAACTTTTGCACAATCCACATCTCAACTATCTCAAAGTATAAAAATCCTTCTCTAACTCATCTATTTCTCTTCATCGAGATGTCCTCCCTTGTGACTGTAAAAGATTTAATAAAGGAAATCAATAAATTATAATGGTTTTTAACAGGTTTTACCTCATGAGTATCTCTCTAATATTCTGAAGATTCCTTGTAACTGGCTGGCTAAAAAACTTTTAAAACAAAATAATTCATGCCTAATTCATGTTAAAGAGGGTTGTGAACTATGGCCAAAAGGTCCGATAAAATAGTATACATTAAAAAAAAGAAAAAAAAGAAGTACATCTTCTTGAATATGAGAAAGTTGTATGTAAATGTGCAGCTGAGGTGGAAGGAATTCTCTCATTTCAAAACAACACCTTGAAGTCCTTTAATTAAGTGGATATTGCTATTTTCTCCCGTGCTGTACACTGCGATGAAGTCTTAAAGTTTTAACAATGGAGCAGTGAAGTGTGTGTGACGGCGCTGCGGGAGGAGGAGCCTCTCACCGTCACACTGCTCCAGTATCTCCTCCGCCGTGGTGTCGTAGTGAGCCAGCGGGTTGCTCGGGTTGCGGTACTGGTCCAGGATGTGCGAGTTGGGGATCTCGTTCTTGAGGCGCCAGGCCACGCCCACGTGAGACTCCGGGGAGTCGAAGCGAGCGCTGGTGGGCGTGCGCACGATCTCGGCT
>OMKZ01000350.1:9789-30105 GCA_900302535.1 Neoniphon sammara
TTTTTATTGTTGTGCAGTAATCCAACCACTAGATGACATCGACAGAACACTACAATAGTTTCCAGCGAACGGCATGACGGGATACAAGGGGAACGCTTAACCGACTCTGACACCGTTTCCTCCTAATCTCGACGTTAGATTTGTACTTTGGGGGGGAAAAGTCCTAACAACAGTTAAAAGTGTATTTAGACGTTAAAACATTTCGTCGTGCGCTGTTTAATAGATCAGACATGCATATTCTTGCAAGACTGCAAATGAACATCTATCAGAAGTGATTCCGGTTCAGTTGAAAGGTTTGAACTGCTTTCTGGAAAGTGACCATTGTTGTAATCAGGTCGAGGCTGTTATCATTTCCACTGGCGAACTTTACAAGTTTTATACGGGTTTACTGCAGACAGAACAGTGCAAGCTCTGAGTGTCATGAAAGAAATGTCAAGGTGAGTTATGCATTTGGCATATTCATTCACTTGTGACCATGTTTAGTCGCACTGAAGGGGGTCTAAAAGAAAGGGCTAAAAGCTAACGTTAGCTAGCTGTTAACTATGACAACAACACAGCAAGGCCTGCTGTAGCCACCGTTAGTTAGCTAGCTAGCTGGCGTCTTGTTGGGAATATATTATGTTAGCTAACTTCGCCAATAAAATTATGCATCTCAGGTATTTTCTTTGGGAAAATGACAAACCCTTTAAAACAACCCGACCGGAAAGAGACCCCAAGTTAAACTCACTCTTCCCTAGCAGTCCAGCTAACGTCAAATTTACTAGCTTGCTAGCTAAATTAGCCAGTGTTCATTAGCGTTTCCAGCTTGTTTGTAGCCTGTCAGCTAAGGTTCGCTGGCCACCAGCTCAGGTTAACCAACATTTTCAAACACATTAAACGACGCTGTTTCTCACTGGCTGGTGATGATCTGGCTTCTCGGATTTAAAGCTGCACAGATCATTTCTGCGCCTGGCGTTTCAATGAAGCATGCACTTTGTTATCAAAACAAGTCAATATTTGCGCCTGGATCCTCGGTAATAGACTGGTTAGGAAAAACGCACTAGGAAACAACAAAACCTGAAGAAATTCTTTCTTACTGCTATCAGCCACTTTACCTGGCAACCAGTCGCCTGTTTTGGGATCATTTTATCGTTTCTGCTGAAATATGGCTGGCATAAAGAAGACTGTACTTTTCTGGTAGCTGTAATTTTATGTTTTGCTCCTTGTTCTCATGCCCGTTTCCCTTACAGCAACATGCCTGGTGGGCAGCAGCCTCTGAAACACTATGGCATCACCTCCGCCATTAGCCATGCACCCCCAAGAGAAATAGACCACCAGTACACCAAGAAGCTCAGTGATGCTATGAAACCATTTGGGGTGTTTGAAGATGAGGATGAACTGAACCATAGGTGAGGAACAATAAGTGTAGTGCTGCACTTACTTGTACATGTCTATTGGGCATTTTGATTGCACACCTTCTGCAGCTGCAGTCATATGTCCCTATGCCACACTCCTCCCATGCACATACATGAAATTGAATTGACAGATGAAATTTGAATGTGCCATGTTAGAAATTGGGTACCAGCTGAAAGTTGTTTTTCCTTCCAGACTTGCAGTTCTTGGGAAGCTGAATAACTTTGTCAAAGAGTGGATTGCAGAGATAAGTGAATCAAAGGTAGGTGCTGTTGAAATGTTGATTGCCTACCTATTAGACAAAACCAATATCACTTTATCCAGTATGGAGTTGTTTAAGGTGACTGTCATGCAAAGGATATTAAAACAATAAAATTCAAGCTGTTTTATGTCTTTAAGTTGGTAAGAGTCATGTCAACATGTCTATATGTGTGTCTCTTCTCAGAACCTTCCGCCATCTGCAGTAAGTAATGTAGGAGGCAAGATATTTACATTTGGCTCATACCGTCTTGGAGTGCACACAAAAGGTATTTCCAGTCATATTTCTTATGATTTCTTTCCTTCTTTGTCAGCTTATGAATACACGTTTTAAGACTACACAATTTTGTACCAGCACATCCAAGCCTAATTTAAATCTCTGCTAGTCAAATTATTCTGCTGTATGAATGTGGAGAAGACTGCTGACTTCGGGCGTTTTGTCCAACGTGATATTTTTTTATACATGTTTGATTTTGTTACCCAAGTCTGGTCAGGTTTTTGTAGTGTTACGACGCCCAAGGCTGAAATCCTAGTGGACCGTGGCAACAGCCAGGGGGAGTTATGCTTAAAGAGGGAGAAAAAGAAAATGAACTAGAAAAGAAGTTATTTATTCATTTAATTATTTATTTATTGGCTTACTTGTTTTAATGTCCAGTTGTGTGAATATAAAAGCTACATGTTGAATTATTCTGAAACAAATGTATTGAAAGCAACCCTTTTTTAAAAATTTTAAATATGATGCCTTTTGAACAATTTCTTGTTAACAAACATGCAGTCTCTGAAATGATCTTTTTTGTTGTAGTAAATAAGCACAGTTCGCACAGGAAACCTGCCTTTGGGTATGCACCAGAGCAGCACAAAAATTAATTGGAAATTTCTGCATGTTTTTGTTGTGGTTCAGTACATGAACATAAATGGCTAAATTTATACTCTGGTTTGGTTTACTTTTTTCATTTATGCTACTACTGCAGTCGTGGTGGTTTCCATATAATGTAATGGCAGGATGTAAGCCCAGAATGTCATTGTTTATTAGTTGCTGTTGTGATTTCTTCAGCACTGAAAACATTCTGGCCAGGGACTAAAGATGAAACTTAGCCAACCTTGGCTAACCCTGACACATTTAAATGTCTAATGTTGATTAATGTGTGCTAAATAAACAATTAATTAAAAAAAAAAAAGGAACCGCTTTATATACCATGGTTTAAGATAGGTCCCAATATAATCATTTTTTCTTGGCATTTTGTTAATTATTTGAAGAATTTAGGTAAAGTAGTAAACATCACAAAATTTGCCATCTTAAAATTAATTTCTGACTTTTTCTCCCTGACTTTGTATGGGCTTTAGGCAGTACGCAAGATAGTCCACTAGAGGTCAGGCAGGGCACAAAACTGCATTAAAATATCAACATAGTGGTACCTTTTTCATAAATTGTCTACTCTCAGCTGCACACCAGAAGTTGTGACGTTGGTGCAAAGTGGCCATCTGCCATTGCATACTAAATGTAGCAGAAATACTGTAGTTTCTGTCAGCAAGGTTTAACATTACACTTGCTTCACTTTTGCAAAGTTGCTGTCCGATTTCATTATAAAATATACATCTCACAAAAATAATATGAAAAGGTGACATGCCTGGAACAGTCCACATAAGTGCGCAATTACAAAATACAGTGAAGTGTCTGAAATGAATAGGTAAATGTTTTAAATGACAGAATGTGTAGAAGGTGATCCCTCGTCTGTATGTTTGAAGCTAATCTTTGTCCGGTTGTGTAATGTACCCAGCTTCCTGACTGGACGGCGAGTGTTTAGTCTAAACTGTGCTAGACAAGACTTGAACAATCTTATAGTCTGACCCAGGTTTTACTGTAGCCATAACATGGGTCCTTTTTCTAGCAATAGATGAGTCAGTTGTGAATTCTGTGACTTAGAAGTTGCTTAATCATTATTTAATTTGTTGCAGGAGCTGATATTGATGCCTTGTGTGTGGCTCCGCGCCACGTGGAGAGAACTGACTTTTTTCAGTCTTTCTTCGAAAAGCTTAAGCAGCACGAAGAGATCAAAGACCTGAGGGTACGTCTTTCACAGAGACAATGACGTTTCCATTTAAAACACAAGGAAGGAAACTTACTGCACTGTAGGATGCAATGGTCTAAATCCCACAATTCATTTTTTACAATAGGACAGGACAACCAGACTATGGTTGGGTACCTGTCAAGGTAGCTAGTAGACAAATGGTCCTGAAAATCCAAAATATGCCATGTGGCCTCTGTTTGTGCTTTTCAGGCTGTGGAGGATGCTTTTGTACCAGTGATAAAATTCAAATTTGATGGAATTGAGGTAAGTTAGCTTGAGATCCAGTGACAAATTCTTAAATTTTAGCGCTCAATTGTTTGTCTTTGTACTGTATATTGATAAGCACCTCTTGCAACATTATTGTGCCCAGTGTTATTAGTGTCTAATTCCAGTCATAGATGTGTTTTTGTAACCTCTGCGCTTCTGCGTTTGTGCCATAAAGGAGCTATGTGACTACTGGCTTTTTTCCATCACAAGGTTGGGCTGTGCGGTGCCGTGAAATTCACAGTTCTGCATTCATTTACAGTACACCAGCCTGTTTGGTTCTGGGTCCAAACCTTGAAAGAATCCGGCCTGGTTTGATATCTGGTGCTGGCCCGGTTGGACCCGGGCTGTGTTGGCAGGCTGCCGCATGTAACTAAGCACTGCTGCAACTCTGGTGTGAGACTGAGCGGCTGCTCTTTTGGTCAGAATTGTAAGGATGGGGACACAGATTCAGGATTAACCTAGCAGAGGTCTCGTCTGTTTTCGTAATAATTTTCCAATAATTTCTGATGCTTGAATCTAATTTCTTGCGTATATGCGCGTCAGCCCTTACTGTCAAAAGAGCCTGAATTTCATCTGATGTCTGCTGAGTTCAAATTTTTTTCATGATCAGTGTAATGATAATAAAACACTGGTTGTAAAAACGAACTTTCCAATAACCTTTTACACCAACATAAACCGAGCAGCTACGTATGCTGATAGCGTACACAGCAACGCCATAGCAACAAGCAGAGGCTCGCTAGTCTCATATATAGTGGAAATGTATTCAGGACAAACTGGGCTCAGCTCTGCACAGCCTGTCACGGCACAGGACTGACAGTGGAAATTAAGTATAATGCATATGCTTCTTCATTGCCACTTTCTCCCTCTGTGACCAGATTGACCTGCTGTTTGCCAGACTGGCGTTGCAGTCCATTCCAGACAACCTGGACCTGAGGGGAGACTCCATCCTGAGGAACTTGGACATTCGCTGTATACGCAGCCTGAATGGTACATTACATGGCCTCTGTTGCACAGCACACACACAACAGAGTTTATATTTATTTTTAAAGCATGTGTTACATTACGTGTTACTTGTATCCATAGTGATTTACACTAAGTACAATAGGACAGTAACTTTAAATAACTAAATTGTCAACATTTGCATCAACCAATCATGGCAAGTACATAGGTCTAAATGATGTTTTGTTTTTAGTCATCTGAAACCACAGGCTTCTTGTTTGAAATACATGACTCATATTGAGTATGAATAAGGCCTACATAATTGTGATTAAGTTTGACATTTTTCCCCTTAACACAGGCTGTCGAGTGACTGATGAAATTTTGTACCTGGTGCCAAACAAAGAAAATTTTAGGCTGACTCTGAGAGCCATCAAACTATGGGCAAAACGTAAGTTTACTGTGTTCTCTCTTTATTCTCTTTTTTGCCAGTGTTTTGTATGTGTTGCACTTGCATATTTCGTTGTTAGATACCTGTCATCGCTGGAGAATATCAATAAAATTTTATTTCTTACATTTCATTACATGGAAAAGACAAAAACAACAGACAAACAGTTTTTGTTGAAATTTCATCAGAGAGGAAGAGAAAATATACGAAAAAATATACTGCCAGTATATGGCAACAGTTGTGTGTAGAGTTGAGCATGTTTCTGAATTTCTCCTTCGGGGGATCATAAAGGCTACCCTTACCCCTCGTCTAGACCACAAGCGTCACGTCAGCGTCACGCTCGCGAGACGACAGCGTTCATGCGACACTGGAGCGACTGTCTATACCGTCTATATATATATATATATATATATCTCTATATATCTGTTTGCGCTTTTCAATGTGTAAATCTGAGCAGCCAGCATTTCTGTGTAGTGTGCAGTTTTCCTTTGATATGTGTGACTATCCCTGATCTATTTTTCCATCAACACTGATGCATATGATTGACAATTTACACTGAACCTGCCGGCGAAGTATTTTCAAATTTTGATGATAATCATAGGCTTTATTATATAGCCTATGGTTATACGGGACCGTCAAATAGGCTCCCAAAACACAATGAGTGTAGAGTTTGAAATAACAAATAGCCTAGATTGCAAAATGTGGATAAATGATTCAATTCAGTGTGTTTTTATTGGGCATCACCTTGCATTTACACGCGTAAAGTCAGAAAAATAGACTGGAAGCGTAAATAAACGCTTTGGGTCGTGTTGACACAGCTGAGACGCGAGCTGCATGGAGCCAGTGCAGATAGCTGCGTAGATTAAAACGAGAGTGTATCTGCTGCGTGAGACGCGTGAGTAAACGCGTCTAAAACGCTTGCGGTCTAGACAAGGGGTTACTCTTACTCTTATGTTTCCACCTTTGACATACATGTCTTATTTTTGTTAACACTTAAACTGCACTCTTTCATAAAACCAACAGTTTTAACAACATTATCATGTCACCGCCTTTGTGATGTGCCCTGTACCTTCAGGCCGTGGGATCTACTCCAACATGCTGGGTTTTCTGGGTGGAGTGTCGTGGGCCATGCTGGTGGCGAGAACCTGCCAGCTGTACCCCAACGCTGTGGCTGCCACACTGGTCCACAAATTCTTCCTGGTCTTCTCCAAATGGTGAGGACCTAGACTAGCATCTGCAGTTACACCTGTCCATTTACTGTAAAACATGCTATCATTTGCTTCAATCATTAAAAGCAACGGGCCTGTATTTGGGACCGGCATTTATTTGAGACCTGCCCTTATTTCCTTTTGCACCAAATTCTTGCTCGGAAAAACCAAAAAAAAAAAAAAAAAAGTGAAGTGAAAGGGAAGTGAGCAGAATGTGACGGGAAAACAGAGGAAGCTGATAATAATAAGTTAGGGTTTAATTGCATGCCTATTTTTTTCTTCTTCAGTATCTATCCATCAGTTGAACATTATTTTCACTTTGCTACATTTGTCGCTTCCTTTCTGCAGGGAATGGCCGAATCCGGTGCTGTTGAAACAGCCTGAAGACAGTAATCTGAATTTGCCAGTTTGGGATCCTAGAGTGAGTATGAAGGGACAGTAATGTGTCACGGTTGTATGGGTTTTAACATGGGCCTTTGACAGTTATTCAGATCCTGTTATTTATCTTCTGCTGATTCTGATTAAACATAAACATCCTCCTCATCATCTTATCTCCATGCTGTTTCACAATCTTACCTGCATGATTTCAGCTTTTCCCACTCATCCTGCCCCACTGACTGCAGCTCATTCCAAATTTATTGCATGCTAAGAATGGAATATACATACACAGTCCAGCCATACACTAGGTTCTTACCTAGTCTTGTTTGTTGATGGTTGAGTATTGTTTTTGAACCACTGAAATGTGTTTTTGCTGTAACTGTGGGACAGTGGATTATTTTGTCAACAATAACTGTAAATATGTACTTGACGAGTAAGGCACATTTGCTGGAAGCTTTTATTTTTATTTATTTTCACAAAAGACTGGACTAGTGAACTATTACACACTGACACACTACACACTATACTGTACGCTGCCTTTAAATTAGATTGTCTTGTGAATTATGTAATTAACTTAAACGTATCCTTTGTGGGTTTAGTTAAAGAAAAAAAAAATGTGGCATTTTGAAAAATCCTGACATCATCATCAAAATATCAGACATTATAGTCAGACGTCACAATATGCATAGCTGTACATCCACAGGCAGCACTGTCTGACCACAGCTGTCCCGTTGATTTGAGAGAGGGAGGTTGTTGGTGTTTCCTTGGTAGTTGAGAGGAGGATATGTGTAGGATGGTGTTCTGCCGGCTCTATGATTCCTGAGAGTGTGTGGGTGAGAAATCTTCCACTCAGCTAGTAAGGTGGGTGAAATGTGCTGAGGTGAAAGCCGTCAGGTTTCCTGTGCCCTGCTTTTAGGTGAACCCATCTGACAGATACCACTTGATGCCCATCATCACACCTGCCTACCCCCAGCAGAACTCCACATACAATGTCTCCACATCGACACGCACCATCATGAGCGAGGAGTTCAAATATGGTATGTATGAGTGTCTGATAGCCTGTTTCTGTAAATATCGTATGAAAACACCAGTAGTCATCCCCACAGTGTTGTCATAATATAGGGCTGCAGCTAACTTTTTTTTTTTTTTTTTTTTTTTTCTTTTTGTTACCTGTCGGTTTTCATTTCGGCGCCCATGTTAACAGATTAGAGCAGCCACACAGTGCGTGTGAAAGGCGCGTCTCACGCCACACAGCAGCGCCGCCTCATTTAGAAGTTCGGCTTGGAGCCTATTTTTCACACTTGCCGTGAGCAGAAAGCGCAGAGAAAGATGCACTATTTTGCTAAAATACAGTAAAATAATTATTTTTTTGATATCTAAAGGTATATTGGTTGCATGTCATTTAGCTGACATGCACCCCAAAACTTTCTGCTTTGCTTTGGCTTTTGGTTGTAGCCCAGTTGTATGGAAAAGTACATTCATTTTAACTAGAAACTTAGATTTCAACTAAACTAGCTCTATAAAACCACAATTCATCACCACATCTGTGTGTGCTGTGTTGTTATCCCCTGGCTGAGTGTTAACAAGTCAAAATACTCACCAGAATTTAAAGTTTATCCATTTTTGAGGGATTGTGGGTGGCCTGCTCTGTATCCTTAATCAGCTAAAGTTGCTGGCGGTTAAGATGTTCTCCCACTTCTGATTTATCAAAATAAAAGTTTCATACACTATATAGATTCTGGCATTTTCCTCATCTGTCATCTTAATATGGAACTGTCATAATGTCTTTGTATTTACTTTACTGTATAGTCGTATTTTGGCTCATATACTCAAACAGCATGTCAGTATAATATCAGTTTAACTGGTTATTTTTTTTGGTAAAACCGCAGTTGGAGACATCATTGATGTTGAGAATTGACGGAGGTGCTCTCTCCCTCTCTCTCTCTCTCTCCCTCTCTCGCTCGCTCTCTCTCTCTCTCTCTCTCTCTCTCGCCTATAATGTAAATTAAAGTCCCGCCCATAATGTGAATTAGATTCTATTCCATTATTTATTTATTTTTATACTTTTACAGTTGGGCTTAACCTTTTTCTGTCTGAACTAAATGTAAATTAAATTTAAAATGAAACAATGTGTTATTTATGGCCATTATCAAAGGCATACGCACTGTAGTCAAATAGGGCTTGCAGTAGCAGCAACGCAGCAGAAACACTGCTGGTGTGGACGCCAACACGTGCGTGAGACACAGCAGCTCGGCAACGCAGCCGCCACGCAGCCATGACGCATGACTTGTCCTGTGTGGACACGGCATAATGCATCGTTCTCCCTGTGTGTGTGTGCCATGAACAGGTCTCAGCGTCACAGATGAGATTCTTCAGGGGAAAGCAGAATGGTCCAAACTCTTCGAGCCACCCAACTTTTTCCAAAAGTACAAGTAGGTACTCATCCCGTCAGATCCACGTAGTTAACCATTTATTTGTTTAGCTTTAAATCACAGTGGTTTGCAGTGTGGAGATGGACATGTGTGCTAGGGTTAGACAGATTTTATCGGTTTACCAATATATCAAAAGGATATGTTTTTCTTTTTCTTTTTTTTTTTTTTTTTTTTTGCGCAGTCATTTTGAAATTTAAAGGTGTTAAGTATCAACACAAAGCAGCTTCAGTTAAAAAATATATCAGAATCAGTATTGGTCTTAATAAACGGGTATCGGTTGAACTTTATTGTTTGCTCCTGTAGAATTTGGCTCCCCATCAGCCCCACCTGTCTGTGCAAATGTGAAACCTGACCTGAATTTGGTAGATTTGTTGTTTTGTAACTTGGTTTATCTTCTCCACATCTCGGGGTGTTTTCTGTTCTGCTTGTTGCAGACATTACATTGTCCTGACTGCCAGTGCATCCACAGAAGAAAACCATTTAGAATGGTGAGTGCCAAAGTCTTTCATGTAAAGTCAGATTGAACTGTGTGATTCAAATCATCTTCAAATTGTTTCAGCTCAACCAACTTTTTACTCTTCTTCATTATTAATTTGCAAAGAGGATTCGCAATTAGTTGATGCTATTGCACTGAAGGGGCACATGTAACAGATATTACATACATTTGCATACAGTAAATTACAAATAAAAGGGAAAAGCATAAAGTAATTGAATCCAAAGTGTATATTGATAATGACCATGAAACAATATTGCAGTACTAAAATGAAAAGTTGTGTGACTGTCAGATCTGTGAATAAACCCTGACGTTTCCCACAGGATCGGTCTGGTGGAGTCAAAGATCCGAGTTTTGGTGGGAAACTTGGAGAGGAATGAGTACATCACCCTGGCCCATGTGAACCCCCAGTCCTTCCCCGGGTCCAAGGAGAACCGCAATGAGTGAGTCCAGTTCAGGATTGTAGTAAAGTTCAGGATTGTTAAAGGCCTGTTCTGCTGGTCATTAATCAGAGTAACGGCAATAATGGAAAACAGACTGATTTATATGATCATTTTTTTCCGCTCCGCCGACACAAATAGTTCCATCAGATTTCAAGCGACTGAACTGAGCACACACAATTTCCTGACCGATAGCTAGCTTGCCACTTTGTATAGGTCTGCACATTACCACAGGCTAGCTGGCAGGTCTGAACACACCTGAAAGTTTGCACAGAAGTCTCCAGGCTTCTTTCCCTCCCCTCGTCCTCTTCTGAGAACGCTGTCACAGTACCAAGTTTGTTGCAATATAGATCACAGCCATTAATGTAAGTTATTACACTTATAAAGTGGAGTGAACATGTAGTTAAACAACAAGAGAGCTGTACTGAATATCAGCACTCATGGAACTCCTCTTGTCTGAGCAAATCACTTGGTCGGATGTAACTTTTGTACAATTTCCCATCAAATTCCTAAAAGACACCCAACATTAGCAGCCTTTTCAACTTTTTGTCACAATTTAATGTAATAATGTTTAAAAGACAAGTAATAGTCTGCAGGTTTTAGCGCCTGTGAGAGGGAATCCATTTTTACTGAGCTGTTTCTGTTTTGCTCGTACAGGAACGACTTTGTGTCCATGTGGTTCATTGGGATCATCTTCAAGAAAGTGGAGAATGCAGAGAGTGTGAACATTGACCTGACTTATGACATCCAGTCTTTTACAGACACTGGTAGGTCCCACTGAAACACTTTGTCCTTGACTTCAGGAACAACAGAGAAACATTATTCCTTCATTCTTCAGTCATTGTTCATTCTTAGCGTTGTTTTTTTTTAACCTGCATGGTTTGCCAAGTGGGAGTTGTTGCCATTAGGAAAATACAGTAAGTGATTCAAAGTTTAGACAATAGTATGAAAATATTAAGTCAATACCTGTACTTTATCGTGACTCTTTGACAGCTTGGGTGATCCTATCTGAAGTGCACTTTGGTGGCATGTGGTAAACTCCACCATTGCGGTACTCAAAGCAGGTTAAAACACTGAAAATTATTTGAAAACTTCACCAAGATCTAGTCCTGCAGTGCCACAAAGAGTCAGAATGGGAAAAAATGGCCTGCACTGACTCAAGTTGAGCCGAAGAGAAGCAAGGACTAAACACATGTCCATTCATACCAATAGTCACTGAACCTCAAAATGGTTCCATATCCCACGATTCCCTGCAGTGTACAGACAAGCCAACAACATCAACATGTTGAAGGAGGGGATGAAGATCGAGGCAACGCACGTGAAGAAGAAACAGCTCCATCAGTACCTTCCTCCAGAGCTGGTGCAGAAGAAGAAGAGGGTACATCGACTTCCTATGCATCTAGCGCAGAAAATACCACTCTCATTTGAATCACCTCTTAACTCTCAGTGTTGCTCACCTTCATCTCACTTTTCTCCGTCTCTCTTCCCGCTTTTCCAAATCTCTGCTCCTCCCTGCAGAGCATAGCGGAGTTGAACCGTAGCTCTAACGGAGGGAGCTCCAAGCGGATCTCCCTGGACAGCAGTCACCTCGACAGCTCCAGAGACACAGACTCAGGGACTCCCTTCAGCTCCCCGACCCCGACCAGCAAACCCTCCAAGCCTGCCTCAGACACAGACGACAGGTAGGAGGAGAAACCAGGAGATGTACTTTATGTGCCGCCCTACATTTTTTATATTTCTGTTGTTAATTTTTATATCATAGATACTTTTCCTTCATTTTTTTTCTATTGTTACTTTGTACATCCTGTATTCATCATGGCACTAATATACTGTAATACTAAATCAATCCTTGGCAGTTTCACACAGTGCAGCTTTCAGAGCATGTACAACAGGCTTAAAGAAATAACATCTAATGATTTCATTCATGTTCATAACACCCTTTAACACACACATTCCTAACTGTGTATACACATTTGTAGGTCAGTGATGTTTTCATTCATAAGTATTACAGCAGTGAGTGCAAGAGTGTACACTCTGAACTGGAGGATATATATCAAGAAATACCCAAATCCACAATATATGACAGTGAGTGAATTCGTTGTCTCTGTTTTGCAGCATCAGCCCTCCGAAGCCTCTGTTTGCTGATAGCTGCCCGCCGTCTGGCGCCTCACCAGCTGCTAAAGACCAAGGCATGTCCATCCCTGTCATAGGCTCAAGTGAGTCTCATCAATCCAGTAACTATTACTCAAACATCTGAACACATAACAATGTCTCATTCCCCATCATATTTTTTTACACTGACCTATAAAGTTTGAAAAGATAAAGGAAAATTAATTTGACTGTCTTTGTCTCCAAGTCTTGGTATTTGTAGCAAAAAAATATTTCTGTTGGGTCCATAGTACATTTTATGTTGCTGTAAAATCTTTTTCCATTTGAAGTTTTCTATATTTGTTATAGTGAACAATAATCTTCATTGAGTTGACGGTCCCTTTTCCCAGACACTATGTGCAACCTGGAAAATTTATATTCTGCATATGGAAACTTTATGGAAAGTCCTTCATGTTGAAACACATCGAAGGTGTGAATTAATGGTCCTCATCCCATCTATTATCTGTCTGTCCTCTTCTCACTGCAGAGCCACCAGTGAAAGCGAAGCCCCCCTCTCCACCAGCCAGCAGCTCCATCCCCACAGTGGTGAGTGGGAATGTGAAGCCCAACGCCGCCAGCAGCCCCAGAGAGGAGCCTTCGCCCAATGGCCTGGAGGGTCCCATCAACGGAGCTCCTACCAAGAGACCACACTCACCCACACAGGAGGACGTGGCCAAGAGGCACAAAGAAACAGAGGCAGGGAAGCTCTTTGCACTTCAAAATCCAGGGTCCATGGGGAAATAACCTTAGAAAGTAAAAGATACCTTTTGTGAGCCTGGAAATGCATACATAGAAAACCCAGCAGAGAACCTCAAAAATAAATGGTAATTAAGTCAAAAACATTCCTGAAAAGTTGACATGTATCAGATAAGAGGTTTTCACCTGACAGCAGCACTATAAACATACATGCCATGGAAAAGTCTTGGAATTTGACAAGCGACAATATGTAGAGATCCTGAAAATGATGTGACATGTTGGATTTAGCTAGATATTATGGTGAACATACATTGCTGACAACACTGTGCTGATCTTTGTTTACAGTCCCTGACTTTGTCTTTTTCTTTTGTTTTTTGTTTTCTGTTTTCCTGAAGGTGGTGTCCAGTGATGACTCTGCATTCAAAGAGCCTTATCCACCATCCTGCGACCCCTGTGCACATGGAGATGGACCCAGTGTTGTAGGTGTTCTTCTGTCTGCACTCTTGACTATGTGAAGTTGGACTGATGAAGTTCAGCATCCTCACATTTTGCTTCTCTCTCTCCTCTATTAGACTTCTCTTTCTGGATCAAAGGCTAAGCCCATTCCAACCATCGATACCTCAAGAACACAGGTGAACTCATCCTTTGTAAATCTTTAAACTGCCCGAGATATTTTCTAACTTGTTTCTCTGTACAGTAAATCAGGTCTGTGTGGATTCATGTTACTGTTTCTTACCTCAGAGACTTCCCAGTATGGAGTTGCCAGATGCCTCCTCGCCGCTTCCAGCCAGTACCACCTGTCGCGTGGTGAAAAATTCGATCAAACTGGCCCTCAACCGCCACAAGTGAGCACAGCCACCTCTTAGCACCATCAGGATAAAATTGTTGTGGGACAAATGTCTTTGACGAATATTCACATGGTGTTTCTGATGTTCATTTGAATCTCTTGTCCTGTCTGTTTCCGTGTCGCGCAGCATCACCCCACCCAAGCCCCCCGTGTTTGAGGGCTCCTTAACCACCGACGTCCCGCCTGCCAGCGAAGAAAAAGGCATGTCCATTCCTGTCATTGGCTCAAGTGAGTGTTGAAGGAAGTTATGTAAAAAAAAAAAAATTCCAGCTTTCCATGACATCAGAAGTCAGTTGGGGAAAAAAAAGCTGTTCTGCAATTTTCTGGTGCCTTTTAAACAGGGTAAAACACAAGTTTTACAAAAATGTATAAAAAAAAAAAATTAATACTAAGAATAAAATTATCAAAAGAATGCAGCTTTTAAAATTGAAAATGAAGAATAGGCCCATAAGTGGTCATAAATGTATTCCATGTTAACACATAAACTGCATATGATTAGATTAAAGGTGCATAAATAAACTCAAATTGCCATGTTTTAAAAAAATATATAGGATACAGTTGCAAATATACAAATGTATTGCTTCAACCATTAGGTCTTAGTTAAAATGGCTAAATCAGTTTGCTGGCATTATTTAACATGTTAGTCAGAGGGTAATTATTTATAAATATGGCATATTACATCACACCACCGCTGACTAACACTGAGTCAAAACAGTGTACCTCAACTTACTTATGCCAGTAAAAAGGACATAATGACATAAAACACTAAAATAGCAGTAATATCAACTGTAAAACTGCACCTAGAGGCAAAGATTTCCATCTTAGATGAGTTTTTAATTGACTTACCTTTAATTTTTCCATGTGATAACCTCTTTTTAGTGACGCCACATGATGACCTTGAAAGATTTTGTATTAATGGAAAAATGGGGTTTAAGGTGTACTTTGTTCTCAAGCAGCCTCAATTGTTTTTCCACTTCTTTTCCGCTGCCGTTTGCAAATTGTAATTTTTGCCGTCCTCTCCCTGTCTGTAGAACACATCGTGTCCAAACATGTGGCTCCCCCTGTTGGCAACTCCATCCCCACATTAGTGAGTCGAGGTGCCGATCCGGTCAACGGAGCGGCCTCCAAGAGACCCCACTCCCCCTCGCTGGAGGAGCAGGCCAAGAGGCTGAAAGAGACGGAGAAGGCTAGAATCCACATAGCCTGAACACACTGCTGTAGACTGGACGGGTAGATACACGGACGTGTGGAGGTGGGGCTCTGCAATAAGCCAGTTTGAGTCTGTAGTGTGAAGCAGCGGGATGGACGCCTCGCCTCAGAGCTCCTACAGTCATTACTGTTTCGCCAACGGATAGCTGATTGGTCAAAGCGGACCTTTCTGGGAACCGGTTACCTCCTTCTGTCCCGCTCACCACAGCCAGAGGGCGCTCATCCCAACACTGAGTTCAGACACACAGATACCTGACCTAAAGCTGGTAGTTTTTATCTCACCCTGCCCCCACAGTGTTTATAAATGTACACCGAACAGATGGAAAATGAGCTGTCGTTCTTTTCATTTTCCTTTTTTTTTTCTTTTTTCCTGTTAACACATTTTAAAACAGCCTTAAACATTTATCCACGCTTGCTACACACACACACACTCCTGGAATACGCGTTTTTTTCCCCCCCTCCTCCTCAGAACAGAAACCTGTACAGTAGGTCTAAATGTTGATGTACATAACTTTCTTCTTTTGTCTTAAAAAAAAGCGAGAGATCACTGTTAAGTCTTTTGACCATTCTATTGTAGTTTTTATTATCTAAAAAGAAAAAAAAGTTTAAAAAATTGTTTTTTTTTTGTTTTTCTCTACTGCTTCTCCAAAAAAAAAAAGTTGTCTCCAGCCCTGAATATTTTTTGTAAACACTGTATAGGTTTGGATACAGTTGCAGGGAGGATTTACTGGGGGTTTGCTTGGATATGGCCGACATCACAACCAGGACTGTTTGGAGAAACAGCACAACCCAAGGAGGACTAAGGTTATTTATGGAGCTGCAGATCTGGATTTATAGCAAAAGTAGTAGATGCCCTTTTCTCAGGTGCCGGTAAGAACAAGAGTAATTATCCTTTCAAGGGTTGCAGTACACATTTCACAAACGTTAAAAAAAAAGGTCACACTTTCCAGTATATGGTAATGTACTTTTCATCGTTGTTTAGCTCTTGGGTAAGTACTGAACGTCAGAGGAACCACCACTCTCACTGTGCACGGCAGCTTCCACGCATTTGACCTGGCCTGGACGTCGAAACATCTCTTTCATTTTGGGGTCAGGAGGAAAGGCTGAGGAGTTGTAAACATACTGGTGGTATGTGACTCCCCTGCAGACCACACCAACAGATGCTGAGTCGACTGTGAGCCGAGCTGCAGCTGGCTCAGGTGGCAGCTGTCAGCAGTGACAAGACCAAGGTCAAACATCATCCACAGATGTGTGTGATGGTTTGTTTTTAACCTACTTAGATGTCAGATCGGTGTGGTGATGTGACACGAATGCCAGACAGGTTCGATAATGACGGAATTAGCTGACATCAGTTTTGTTTACTTTTCTGTGATCAACAAATTGCCGAAAATCCCAGCTATCTTTTCCTCTCTGAAGGTTAAAAGAAACACTGAAACATTTCTTCAACATGGTCTGTGAGTTAAGCTTGATGTATAGGTCCAGAAACCCTGATCCTTCCTCTGTAATGGCTCAGTGGAAACTGCGGCCGGGCTTTGGTGCGTTAATGCTGAGGCAAGGTCCTGGTTGTGAGATCATCCATGTCCATGACTGGATTTGTGGTGCTTTGTGAAAATGGTTAAAAGCTTTTGATAAATTGTGCTCATTTGTGTGTATGTGTGTATGCATGCGTATATGGTTGGCTGTGAGTGTTGAAGTGTTGGAGAGAGAGAGAAATTCCCTTAGTTTTGGGTGTTAACCCTCTGCGCCTCCTGTGGAGGCTCTTAAAGGCACCTCCTGAGGTCGTGGTGGGGCCAGGAGACCTGCGCCCCAACTCTGCTGGTTTTCCTCTGAAGTGAGGCATCGTCCTGTATGGACTTCAGCACAGAGGATTGGTTTATGCATGTGCTATTACACCAAACTTAATGCTGTTGCGTCCATGTAAAGTGCTAACGAGGTGCCCTCTTCATTGGAACAGCTGGAGGAGCGGGACACAGGGGTGCTCTTTTGTTCCAGCATCAGTTTCCCCAACTTAAATGTACAGAAAGCATCCGTTTTTCAAAAGGCTTATTCATTATTGGGGGTTTTCTTATCACTTTATTTATATTTGCATATTTGTACCATGTGATCTTTTTTTATAGCATTCATAGCAGGTAGGTCTTTTTCGAATGGAATCTGCACCACTCTGTTTCAGACATCTCATGTTTTGCTGTTCAAAAACATTTAACAAAACAAGTCATTTAGATGTTTGTTTCTAAAATGTACTGAGAGGGTATTTTTGTATGTGTTTATCACTTCCTTTAAATGGATCCGTACACCCATTAAACCCTTAAACCCCAAGCTGGTGTCTGTCTGGTTTTGTTACACAGGCCAATCAGCCGAACATCAGCTGTTTGCTCTCAGTTAAAAGTTGAATAGCCCGAATGTCTGCAGGTCCCTGGAACTGTCTTCAATCACATTAAACTAAAGGTGTGAAATGGTCTTGGATAAAGCAAAATGCTGCATTTTAAGAGGGTTGTTCCAGTATATTCTAGTAATGATTGGTTTATGTATTTGTTTGTACACACAAGTAAGTGATATTTAAAAAGTCCTGCATTTTTTATATGAGATAACAGGTTATGATCAGCATATTATGAGCTACAACCATCCGGCCAGTGTGTTTTAAGATGCCCTGAGATCCTGCAGCTTCCTCTTTTAGACTGAGATGTAGAGCCAAAGATTCAAATATCCAGATAGTTCACATCCTCCTGAAGCCTTTGCAGCGTTTTGTCTGCTAGGCTACAACATCTGAACTATGCGGAAGTTACATGAATGAATACAAGCTCACATCAACCAGATTTTTACGTTGGTCACCTGTTAGTTTCAGAACTGATCTACAGATTTTAAGACAGATGGGTCTGATAGGAAACTGGATTTTAATCCCATCAGGGCTTCTGGATTGGATCAGTCTTCCTGAGGAGGTTAAGTAGGCAAAATCGTTTTTCAAATCATCTCCAGTACATTTGCTTTTATCTTTAATGTAATGATCTTTTATTAGATTTTGACCTGCCTATTTTTTTTAGCTTATTTTTTCTGTCAATTTTTGTGGATTTTGTTTTTTCTTCCTCTCTGCTAAGCACTTTGCAGCTGTTTTTTTTTTTTTTTTACAAACTGCTTATAAGAAGCTTATTCAAAGAATTTTTCACTGACAAAGTATCCCTGAATGCGTGCATGAAACAGGAGCAGTTAAAGCTGTGTACATAAAGTATTTGGACTAGTGTTGATGTTGAAAATAAATCATCACCCCAATCTACAATCTTTGCCACAGTGAAGTAGGTTCTCCTCAAGAGCCTGCCTGTATTTGGCTTCTTCATCGTTCCTCCTCTGGCCTCATCAGTCAACCTGTTTCTGAAAGTCTCCCTCACAGCATGACACTGCCACCTCTGTGCTGCACAGCCTGTTACAGGAGTGATGAGCTCATCGCCCGTTACAGCTGGACAGCTCATTTATCCGTTCATCAGTCCACAGAATCATCTGCCTCGTGCTCTCGGAGCCTTTCACGTGCATTTTTGCAAACACCAGGCTGCAGCTGTTTTACCAGGAGTGGCTTTCATACAGCCTGGATTTGTGAAGTGATGAATCGTTTTCTTTCCTCCCCTCCCTGAAGAAGATCCTTCTATTGATCAGTTTGGTTCGTCAAGCAACAAGAAAGAGCCTATTCAGTTCCATGTTTTTGAGGGAATAAAACACTGTTTTATTCCAATCTTCTTTGAATCCACATTTTCCCACATTTTCCCATTTTTTAATGATGGAGCCTACTGTGAACTCCCAACTCTTTTATACCTGTGTCTGATCTCTGCAGACAGTTCATTGGACTTCATTGTATTGTTTGATATTATTTGTGGGATGTTGCATGTTCTTGTTATGTGTTTTGCTCTAAATCATGTCCAAATAACTGAACTGGCCGGGGGTGGACTTAAACCAAACTGTGCAGACATCTCAAACATTCAGTAAATCTGATGCCACTGCAAGGGTTAACCGGTTCAAAACATTCCAGCTTTTCATTTTTAATGCAAATACAAATTAGAAAGTAAAAAGATCCACTTTGACATTCTTATTCAGTCGCAAAGATATGATTTGATATCCAGGGAGGCTGAATAACTGAAGGCACTTTACACGTGTGTGACAGAGATTTGAGCGAAGACGGAAGCAAGCAGGAGTGAAGCCTCTCAGCTGAATTACACACTCCCTGCAGTGAGTCATGAGGCACTCCTGCTCCTCATTGGTCCGTTCAGATTATCCCCAGTGGGCGGAGAGAGGGGGAATTTCCCTACTGGTCTCTCTGTACAAATATTAATCTTCCTGTCTACTGTCACTCATTCAGCCAAGGGTTTTCAAACAGACAGTAACCTGTGATAAGGGTGTGTGTGTGTGTGTGTTTGTGTGTGTGTGTGCATCATGGACGGTGAGTAGCAACAGCTTTCTTTACAATAATGATGAGTAGACTGGGATGTTGAGATTTAGTGGGATTAAGAACAACAACAATAATAGCAGCAGCTGTGATATTCAAAAGTTTCACTGACTCTTGGGTGTGATTTTTGATTGTTGTGATTATTGCTAGCCTGGAGAAGTTGCACAATATGTGACAATGCTGTCTCGGTCAGTGTTTGAACAAAATATGACACTTCCTCCCAGCTGCAGGACTGACACTGTCACTGAACCAGTAAATACGTGACAACTCCAGAACTGAATGAGCTTGTTTAATTCTTCATACCAGTTTAGGTGGAATGTTGTTATTTTGGGAAATTAAATCTAAAATCCAGTATGTTTTTGTATTAAATCTAAAATCCAGTATGTTTTTGCTTTACTTGTGTTTTTGTGTGTGTGTGTGTTTGCACTTGCCCACTTGTGCTTCTTCTCACATGCCAACATTTTCTTCCACAGTTCATATGCCCTCCTTGCTAGGGGACGATCTACATTTAAGTAAGCTCATTTAAATACCTCTTATAATGACTGAATTAGTCACCTGCCTCCACAAGTCAAAGCTCATAAATGCCAAAGAAAATCACTGAATGTAACACACAATCTTCTCACTTCCTCATTTCTCTCTCTCTCTCTCTTTTTTTTTTTTTTTTTTTTG
>OMKZ01000354.1:1658-13318 GCA_900302535.1 Neoniphon sammara
TGCACTGACACACACACACACACACACACACACACACACACACACCACATTCTGCAGCTGTAAGCAAAAAATTCTCATCTAATATTTTTCCACTATTTTACATGTAAGTATAATTCTGCTGCCTTATATCACCACTGATGAGTGAATGCTTTGGCTGCTCCATTTCAGGAGGGCAATTGCCCTGGATATTGGGAGGAGATTTAAAGCAGCAAATTTCCCCTTTCGTACTATCTTTATAGACACACTTAAACCCATATTAATACTGGGTGGCAGATTGCCTTGCTGGGCCTGTGCAGGGACATGTGACGGCCTATAGAAGAATTCCACCAGATGGTCTCTCAAAGAGGGGCCAGTCCAGCTCGCAGGGTTGAGGGCAAAGCTCCTGTCCCCATTTTTTTTGGACAACATAATCCTTTTAAAATACTCCTGCAGCAAAGCGTACTTTTTATTTGTATTTTTTTTCCTTTTTTTTGTAATTATTGTTGGCTTAACAACTTTGACGCAACAGAGAATTTATATAATAGGGTCAGACTCACTTCATAGTGCGATAAAAGAATTGATGTCTGTACATTCAAAAAATGTAAGAACAGAATTAAAACAAATTATTTTTAAAGTCAAAGTAGCAGTAGCAGGGATCTTAAGTACTTGTTTGCCAGAGTACTTATCATTATTAAATATTATCCAGAGATGGCATCCTCTGTGTTTTGCAAATATTGACTTGTGGTAATGGTCTTTGTCAAAAATGTTTACACGTCACAGTTGGAGAATGAGCTTTATGTGTATATTCTGTGGTAAGTAGGACAAAGAAAATAACATCTTTTACATAGTCTGTAAAAGAAAAAGAAAAAAGTGCACAATGAAATGATTCTGAGGACACTGACATTTGTGTGCATGTGAGTGTGTTTGTGTGTGTGTGTGTGTGTGTGTGTGTGTGTGAGAGAGAGAGAGAGAGAGAGGCACACTGGACAACAAAGCTAGTGGAGAAGAAAAAGAAGATATTATAGATATTAAAAAGACTTTGACGGTTGTTCTATCTGTCAGATGCAAGAGGATATTATTCATACAGCAATACAAATTAAGAACTGGACCCTCTCTTTCCCTCTCCTGTGGCAGGCAGACTGTAATCCCGCGCGTGGGAGCGCCCTACATACATGCCTAAGCATTTGTATTGCTGTGTACTATTAATAATGTCAATGGAAGTTCGTGGACAGCCACACATTAACAAATACTGCAGACAACAGTACAACACTGTTGTATCTGTATAGCATGAAGGATTGTTCGGCATGTAATAAACCTTGTGTTAATGAAAGCTAGTCCAAACCATGGATGTAGACACTAATAGTATAGATGATCTCATTTATTATAGTGCAACTAAAATGTAATAATTGTAGATAAATTCAATCAAATCTATATGAAGTTGTGATAATAAATGGTGCTTAAGTGTTTACATGAGCCAATTTTAAAGTTAATATCTGATTGTGGAGATTAGGTGAGAAGATCTGATGAAATTGTACCAAGTTTAAGTAGTCTGTAATTGTTTTGAATATTGTCACATAGTCTATTTTATTTAAAATTCTATACTGTTTTCTTCATATTATACATGGAGTTTGTAAAAAAAAAAACATGATAAAATATAATACAGTATTCTGATATACCAAATATTTGCCTAGATGAGAAATTACTGTACATGTTGCAATTGTTTGGTAGTTGTGTTTGATAAGGTAGACCTACAATAAGTTTTGTACACGGGCAAGGAAAGTCAGCTACATGTCAACTAGTATAAATGTGATTCCACATAATTTGGCCACTGCCTTCCAGTCAGCACTAAGGGAAATGTCTTTTGTGTGTTTTGTGGTCCACTTCCTTCTTGTTTCTGGGATAGGCTGCTTGTTAGGAGGAACCCCTTTGCCCCCTAGTGGTAATAGGAGGACACTTGCCAGTAATTTGACTCGTCATCAACTGTGAAAATGTTCCCTCAGTCTCTGAGCAGGCTATCTGACAGCTGCTGAGGTCATGTAAAGACATGTGTGCATGTGTAAGATGACTGGGCCTTTTGTTTCATTCGAGCCACCAGCCAGTTCACTTTTATTGTCAGCACACACAGTTTGAATCTAAATTATATTTTATTATAATAAAATAATGGAGTTCTGCATATTAAAGCCTTACAAAGTCCATTATTCATGACGATACAATTTATTATTACACACAGATATTTGACACTACAGCACTATTACATACCACTTAAATGTGCATCTATATCTTTGTACCCCAGACCTTGTAACCTTGACACGACAGATGAGCATTCAGTTCAACTTCCTCAAGGCACAGGGGACTAAAACACTCACCCGTCCCACATGCTGCAGTCACGCTGTACTAGTGCAAACAGCTGTAGGGTTTTATTTGTTAGGTCTACAGTCTATATATACTGTCTCTGTTTGCACTGTATACAAAGTGCTGTTGTCCTTGTATCACGTGTGTCTGTAAACCATGAACTCGAGAAACTCGGTGTCGGTGTCAAAGTCACCATGTGTTCCTTGTACACTTATATTGTACCTAACTATTAAAGTTATAATAATTATTTTATGAGTTTCATATCAGCTTATGAGGTAAAGGCATTAAGGACAACAGCTTATCACTGAGGTCAAATCATACCACACGGGCTGTAAAAGCAGCTTTTGGCTCTGTCTCCCTTACTGCACTCTGTAATTTTCAACTCAACTTCTGCCAAGTTCCATACTTTAACCCCAGACCGAGAGCCGCACCCTTGTTTATAATAGGCGAAGCAGCCTTCCGAGATGCAGGAGTGACACCCGCGCAGCCAATCAGCTTCTTTTACGGCCACGTAGGCGGGATTTCCTGTACAGTTAACGAGTAATCCAACATGGCGGATGTGTAGCTCGCCTAGAGGATAGTGAAGCCGCATTTAAGTTAGATAGTTTAGATTGATTTGAACAGTACATCGTCGAAGCAGGGAGTCCAGCCATTAAATAGATTTGTGTTTTAACACTGCAGCATCGGCTTTTGAAAATGAAGGGGAAAGAGCGGTCGCCGGTGAAAAAACGCTCCCGGGTGCTAGATGATATCCGAGACCGAGGAGGAAGCCACCCGACCAGTAAAAAGATGGGAGCCCTGTCGACGGCAGGCAGCAACAACGGGAATAGTTCTGCTCCAAGCGGCGCTTCGTCGAGGAGAGGTTTACATAGTGAAAAAAGAGACAGTCGGGATCCAGAAGGACATGGTTTATCTAGTCGAACTGGTAGCAATTACGACTATGGAGCTAACCTCGACCTTACTACGGAAACCAGCGCCTCTTCCAGGGCCAACTCACGTAGCGATCCACGGCCTCCTTCGAGCGCGGAGAGTGAGTACAAGACTCTTAAAATTAGCGAGCTGGGCTCTCAGTTGAACGACGAGGAAATAGAAGACGGACTGTTTCACGAGTTTAAGAAATTCGGAGACGTGAGTGTGAAAATAAGCCGAGTTAACGACGAAAGAGTGGCTTTCGTTAATTTTAGGAGGCCTGACGATGCCAAGGCGGCCAGGCACGCACGCGGCAAGCTGGTGCTGTACGACCGGCCTCTCAAAATTGAGCCAGTTTACATGAATCGACGTAGAAGCCGCTCACCCCTTTCAAAAGACAGTTTCCCGTCAGGACACAGACATCTGCACTCTCAGAGACCCCTGTCACCTACTGGTATAGGTTACAGAGACTACCGGCTGCAGCAGCTGGCGCTGGGCCGCCTTCCTCCTCCCCCTCCACCTCACTTAAGAGATTTGGAAAGAGACAGAGAGTTTTCCATTTATGAAGCCAGGGGTCGACCCCCTTTCATCCCCGAATGTGCTGTTTTCCGCGAGGAGGACCTCATGTCCCCTGAGGACGACCAGAGGGCAAACCGGACTTTGTTCCTCGGCAACCTTGACATCACTGTGACTGAGAGCGATCTGAGGAGGGCGTTTGACAGGTTTGGAGTAATAACAGAGGTGGACATCAAGCGGGCTGTACGTGGGCAGAGCAGCACCTATGGCTTTCTTAAGTTTGAGAATCTTGACATGGCTCACCGTGCCAAAGTGTCCATGTCGGGAAAAGTGGTGGGCCACAACCCAATCAAAATTGGCTATGGCAAACCTACCCCCACAACCAGGCTGTGGGTGGGGGGCCTTGGACCCTGGGTTCCACTTGCTGCACTTGCTAAGGAGTTTGATCGTTTTGGCACCATCAGGACTATAGACTACAGGAAAGGAGAGGCATGGGCCTACATCCAATATGAGAGCCTGGACGCTGCTCAGGCTGCCTGCACTAACATGCGAGGTTTCCCTCTCGGCGGCCCTGACAGGAGACTCAGAGTAGATTTTGCAGATACAGAGCACCGCTACCAGCAGCAGCAGTACATGCAGCTTCTCCCCCTGCCGCACTACGACCTGGTCCCTGAGCCCTTCGCCCACCGCCTCACCACAGAATCCATGAGAGTTAGAGAGAGATCCCCTCCAGTCCCTGTTCGCTTCAGAGAGAGGGATCTGTACTCTAGCGCTGAGTGGCCTGGCCTGGGTGTTCATGACAGGATGCGAGGAGCCACCTTTGAACCCCTGGATCACCTGGAGAGGCGTTCTCGTGAATCCTGGTCACTGGAACGTGAACGGGAGCTGCACAGCCGAGATCAGGGCCGTAGCAGGAGACAATTGGACGATGGCTGGCGCCTGGATCGTTCACCTGATGGTGGCGATTATGTCAGGCGTCGCCATGGCAATTCACTAGATCGCAGCCCAGGAGGGAGCAGCCGAGACGGGGGGCGCTATAGTGACCCCGAACGCCTGCCCCGCTCTGGCAGAACTTCCCCCATCAGGGAGCGCCAGAGCAGCCTGGATAGCGGGCCCGGTGAAAAGAGACGGAGGACACTCAGCCCGTCCGAGCCAGGCTCCAATTCTGACAGGGACCGCAAACGCAAAGCCAGTGACTTATGTAGGAGCCCTGTGAGGAAGGAGGACCGCTCAGAACACCCCCCCTCCTCCTCTTCCTCTTCCAACCCATCTTCCTCCAAGTCTGGCCCTCAGTCTAAGCAGGGGGCCGGGGGACAGAAACTGTGTCAGGCCTGGCAGGGCGTCCTCTTGCTGAAGAATAGTAGCTTTCCCGCATCCATGCACCTGCTGGAGGGTGATCTGGCAGTGGCAACCAGTCTGCTGGTAGACAGCTCTGCAGGGAGCCAAGTATCCCAGCTAAAGATCACTCAGCGCCTGCGTCTGGACCAGCCCAAGCTGGATGAGGTCTCTCGCCGCATCAAGGCCGCCAGCCCCAGCGGATACTCCATCCTCCTGGCTGTGCCTGGGAAATCCGAGGACGGAGGACTCCAGGATGCCAGCAACTCCACCGAGAGGCCGCTGAAGAACCTGGTCTCCTACCTGAAGCAGAAGGAGGCAGCAGGCGTCATCAGCCTCCCTGTGGGAGGCAGCCGTGACAAGGACCAAGCAGGAGTCCTTCATGCTTTCCCCCCGTGTGAGTTCTCCCAGCAGTTCTTGGATGCCTCCTCCAAAGCCTTTGCCAAATCAGATGACGACTACTTGGTGATGATCATTATCAAAGGAGCATCATGATGGAAAAAAAAGTGCAAATTATGAAATGGCTGTATTCACACTTGTGCACTGTTTGGCTATGAGTTGTAAAAACAGGGAGATGAGCTTAGTAGGTAACAAAGCATAATAAGAGGAAATTACAGGGTTCTGATTTTAAGTTCATTAACCTGCATGGTAGCTTGTATTTCACCCTATTGATATTATATATGTAGTGGAAATGAAAGTCATTGAATTGGAGACATTTTATTGAGTTGGTGGGTTTGTTTAATTAATGCAGGTTGTATGCTGCCCTCTGATATTTAGTTATCAAATAAATGTAAATTACCTGAAAGGTACTGCGCTAAAAAAAAAAAAAGTATGGTACATTTTTGTGAATCAATAATATTGATTGCCTTATCTCATTAACAAAAACACCATTCCTTTATAAACTTTGATATTTTGGCACGCTGTAACAAAAAAGAACTCTATAAAGATATATTTGAGATCCAAATAGAATAACTAGCCTCCATTTTATCTGTACTCAACTTAGTATTGGTTGATCAGTCTCAACGGCTTTGAAATACTATGATGCTGTTTGTACAGTAATGGCTACAAGAGAACTGAATCAGTCTCATGTACATATTAATTTCCCCTTATTAAAGAAGTATATCCATTTGCTCTAAACTTTTACCTATTTGCTCATTAATAAGCACATTTCAAATGTGCACCTGTACAACTTTTTGCTGACCTGGTACAAGCTCTGTGTTTTCTTAATTCAGAGTATGAGAGCTTTTCTGTTTTTGTCAATTTTGCCCATGCTACTTAAAGCTAGAGAAAATTGTGGGAAAAAAGTCTTTATACCAACTGTTTGATTCTATGGACAAACATCATTGTATTAGTCCTCTCAGTATCTGGCCTTCACAGACTATTTGGTGCCTCACTCCATTGTTTTTATCAGTTAATTTCTTTAGTTCAGGTTATGTTCATACTGACATTTGAGGAGCATTTATGGTTACAGTATAATAGGATAAAATTAATGCAAATTTCCTTATGTTTGTTTTTGAAATTGTCACAAAGCACTGGTAATTGTAGTTTTAATTGATGTCATACTCAGTTTAGTTCCCCCTATATGCAATATTAATGGTTGACTGTGGCTAAGCACCAAAAATGTCTTATTGCACACATCTTGTCAATGTGGCATCACTGATAATGTGATGCAGCCGTTCAGAGAATCCCATTATCATGTGTGGCAAAAATGTAATCAAATTGCACATTTACAAAAAACTGGGTTGATTAATTGCTTCATTTTTGTAATCTGACAGTTACAGTTACCACTCCAACACTGCATGTACTGTGTTTAAGAAAAGATTATGTAACATTTGAAATGAGAGCAATATGTATGCCATGATGAGGAGTCTATAAGTGGATGAAACCACCCGTGGACTTGTGCGAGAAAACCTTCAGAATGCATCAGAGCAAACGGGCCTTTCCTCAACGGCCTCACATGCCTTCCTCTGAAAGAACTGATCTTGATTTGTTTTAATGCTTTGATTTCAGTACCATGTTTTAAATGGAATATTTTGCTTTGTGCTGTGTACTCAGGATATCTGGAGAAAAAAAAATGGAGACCATCATTGCTCATGGGCCTAAGAAATATGCCTACCTGTCAGAAAACACAAAGTGCAACATGCGCTTCATAGATTTTTTGTCTCAGTCTTAATAAATTTACTTTTTCGTGGGAAACACAAATCTGCCTCGGAAGACAACTTTTGTGACCTTTTCTGTTCTTGGAATTGTACTGGGAAGTGTCTCTAAAACTCGAAGGCTTACCAGTTTGAAAGTGGGAGCCTTTGCTGGCAGGAAGCAGAGGAAATGTGTGAGAACAAGGGGAGACAGCTTCTCAGTTCTATATTTTGATGTTGTTGATCACCAGTTGTTGAGTGACCTCTTTTCGAAGAGTTCTTGATGTTGCCTTCATTGAAATTGAAATTTGGGCTTCTTGCTAGCATTTATTCCATTCCACATGCCAAGACAAATCTAGAGTTACTGCACCCCCTCAAACATGCGGCGTATCGCTCAGTCACCTCTGGCCTATATGTCGGGGGTGTGGCTGAGAACCATTGGAGTATGCGACTGCCTGGTTTGTCGCTCGCCACCCCGGTCTCCGTCAGTGTCACAGGGGTTGTCTGCATCTGACGGCCTCTCAGTGGGAGCAAAACATTTCAGATTCCCAGTCATCTTTGTCTCCTGGCTCCTACAACACACTGGTGCAGAGAGTATTGGCTCTACGTTTGCGCCAGCATGAGAAGGAGCAGTGATATGCATTCATTTGTGTGTTTGCCTGTTATTTTACCTTTCCGTGCATTGGAGTTGTGAAGAAGATCTTTGTGCTAGGGCCACACTCCTCGCGTGCCTCATCCCGTGTTGGAGAAGAGGATATTGTATGCTCAGGTTGAGACAGTGCAACACAGCATCTGCTTTATTTGCCTTTTAAAGTGGAAAAGAAGCACTACGGAAGAGAAAACATTGCCAGAGTCCTGTGCAGGGAACACTGATTTTTAATTGATATGTTGATATACTTTTTAAAGATTGTGTTCTAAAGTGAATATGAAATCAAAAGTGAAGAGTATCAGAATCGGCAGGATGTATCCCCACACCAGAAGACAGTTCCTGCTCCTGCTCTGCTGCTGGTATCATCCACAAGCAAGCGGGACCAACCCTGCTGCAGTGTCGCCCCAGGTGTCCACCCAGTACCACAGCCTGGACACAAGAAGTCCCGCAGCTGTGTATCCGAACAGGTTTGAGCCATCTAACTGACCGTACCAGCTCCTGTTCCTCAGGTAAAGTATGCAGATGGCTATAATAACATGTTTGGGTATGTATAAACATGTTAAACACAAACATGTTCAGTCTATCTAAATTGACATTAGGAGATAAGGGATTTGAATGTCTGAATAAAAAAAAATATTCCTCACTGCGAATATCCCTATGTGCATTGGGGTATGATTCATAATTGAGAAATTTTGCTCTAGGCAAGAGTGATCATTTATCGGCTCCACAGTGTGACCACATGACGAGAAAAGACCGAATCGCAGCTGGTTATGAGATGCTTCATAAAAACAGGCACTGGGACATTGTCTTTATTTGGAGGCCAAAAGTGTAATTGGGATTTAAGTGTCAGCAGTGACTCGAGGCTTGGTATTTGATAGCGTAAGGTTAAATTGTGTCAGCTTCTGTATATGGTTAATGCAGATATTTCCATTGTCACTGTTAATAGTGTCCATCTACAGAAAAGAAAAGTCTGATCAGAGTCTAATCACAGGAGCTGGGATGGATCTGATATAAACAGCCAGGATGTTTCCTGTATATGAGGGCTCTTGAATAAGTGGATTTCCTGATTTCTGCAGCTTGAATATTAAAGGGAAATGCCACTCATTTTGTGAATGATATGTATGATAATATTCCTGTGCATCAGGACTGTTCAGTCTGTGAATGTGCAGAACTCTTTCTTCAAGCTAGAAACTGGAGAACTAACCCTTGAGTTGTAATTTCACTGGGAAGTAAAATCTGGCATGGCTTCATAGACAGTGAATAATGCAGTTTTTCTGCGAGCTTTTGCACCAAAAGGTTTAAATCAATTAATTGCATGAATTTAACCCACAGGGGATGGTAGTGAAGGTACATCTTAAATGTTGTTCCATACCTGTTCACATTGCTAAAATATGAGCATTTTAGGGTCCCACGAAGTTGCTGCCCCATTTGTTGTCTATGGAGTGACCTTATTTTACAGCCCAGTGACAAACTCACACAAATTCAAGCATTTAGGAAAGAGTGGTGCATGTTCAAAAACACTGATTACACTGTCCTGAAGCACAGAAATAACATATGTCGGCTCTTATAATGGGTGGCATTCCCCTTTAAGTCCATCAGGAATCTGCTAGTGAGATGGATTTAGTAACAAGAGATAATTTATTTAAAGGGTTTGTGTGTGGCACCGATATGAACATCCCATGCTGTAGACCTACTGGTGTATTATTAGTGCAGATACAGAGTTGTGGAGTCCAAATTGTATGAAGCATATAGAATTTGAGAATTTTTAAAGCAAGATTTGACATAATGCAAATGGTTTCTTTCGGAAAATACTTTTTTTTTTTTCCCCAGGCTGATTGATAACAGCGATTAATGCAGGCAGAGAAAGTTACGGGGTCCATGGACAATTTATTGTCCGTGATAAAGACACTGATACACTGTAGATACAGTGCTGCTGTGCTAAATGCTTGAGGAAATGAGTTGATACAATATACTGCCATTGATCATTCTCATGTACTGAATCTGTACTGATGCTTGATACATCACTTTTTTGCTTGTCAAAACTTGTGTGGATCTTTGGGACCTAATGCTGTTGAATATGAAACCCATTTGGATGTGATCTAATGAGAACACGTGTCATTCAAGTTTTAAGTATTACAGGACGTACCCTCGGGATGGAAGCAAGAAAGGAATGCACCAGTCTTTATTTCAGCCAGTCTGAAAACTCACACAAATGTACCAGCAGTGGGACTGAACAACCTCCATAAAGCTGCAATGAACTCAGAAGTTATGAGTGCATGTTAAATAGTTGTTGCACAATTCCAGGAATTCATCAGACAAAGGAAACTGTGCCTTGGTGAGTACACTTTTGAATGTTTTCATTTGCATTCATACATATATCATCCATTAACTTCATCTACTGTGTGTATTTAAGCAGCAACTTATATTTTTTTGTATTTTTAATGTAAAAATCATCAAATTGATGTTCAATAAAGGCCGCTATTCTTGGAATACTTATTGACTTTGTGTCTTTTTCTCTCAGATATTCATATTTTTTCCATGAGAATGTGTGCTGTACTATGTAGTGTGTGAAACACCCACCACAGCATATTTTTGAAGCAGTCCTCTAGAGGGCAGAGTTGAATGGGTGGAATAACATTAAGACTGCTAAAGACCATGCACAAATGTCATGTCTAGAGGGAGAAGTGATACTAATAATGAATAATGTGATTCCTTACTTTGCAAAAGTGAGGTGAGAAGCCTTTTCAGTTAGTGAATGTCGTTAACAAGAATTCAATAAAGAGGAATTCATAATGAGAAGTGAAACCTCTTTCACACTAATATACATATATATAAATAGATCTACAGTTAGCCTTTGCTCTTTATTTTCAATGTTCAGTAATACTTTGTATCAGTTAAAGTTACATAACAGATTTCTAAAGTGCAGGACTTGCGAAAATGAATCTCACCATCAATTTAAGATCTCACCAGAGATCAAGTACAGACCATTTTGCTTCGAGGTAGCACAAACATTTATAGTTTCAAAATGCATTCAAGACTTGACATTAGCCCTCACATACTGTGTGGCAGGCAGTATGCGAGGGCTGATGTCAAGTTCCTGTTCAGAAACCCAGTTTAAAAGACCAGAGGCAGGTTTAAAGTATTTGAATACATTTAATACTTCACAGTGACACAAAGTATTTGAGGAAAGTCAGCAGAACTCCATACATAAATCACCCTCAGTAAGGTCAAACCTCACCTGGCTTTCACCACAAATAAAATCATTACATGTGAGCTGTTGTTAAAAACTAATGCAGGCCGGTTTTGATTTAGATGGTGAAGTCAAATGCAGTGTTTTCTGATTCACCCCCTTTGATTTTTTTCATTGATATAAACTTGACCTTAAAAGTGGAGCCTTCAAAGACTGAGACTCAATGTTTGATTCCAGCAGGTGTACCTGTGATTTTTTCTTTGTCCCTTTATGTATATTTGCAGCGTCAGTGAAAACTAATGAGTCAAATCCTGCACAGAAAAGATGCATTGTTCATCCCCTAAAAGGTGTTTCTGAAATCCTTTATTACAAATGTTGCAATGCAGTTCTTTGATGTATGGGATACATTTGTCAATGTCTTTTTAGTAATTGTTCAGTAGAGATGGATTGTAATGGAAACAGAAACTTTCAAAAGGAAAACATGAATCACATATCAAACATTTATATTCACAGAATTGTTGCCTCATTACTGTTATACTGGTTTAAGGTGAGGCACCACAGATGAAAATGGCAATTTGGTATTGACTAGTCAATT
>OMKZ01000354.1:13464-23728 GCA_900302535.1 Neoniphon sammara
GTCACTGTTTTCTCAAATTGGCATTTCTTGTGTATGCAAAACACTTTTTTGAAACTTAAGCTGCAGACATTGCTATATAGTTTGGATAAATCAGTAAAAAAATAAATAAAAATATTTTCATATTTTTATCATTAACAAAAATAACTTTTAATTGATGTACAAATTTGCACATTTATAAGAAATATTGAATTTCCATATAACAGTAACAAAATATGTAAACATCCTAATATATATATATATAATGTATTTGTGTTCATATTCATTATATAAAGTTTTATTCTGATAGAGTCAAAGTAATTTTTTTGTCCCGCTCACCTGTGTTGTCTCACCTTCTTCCCACTTCATGTTAGGTGTGTGTTAACATTTGTTGCTGGATTGTGGTCAGTGTGTGTTGTACTGCGTCCAAGCAATTGAATCACTAACTGAAGTAAGCATTATATTGAAGGACACTGGGGTAAAATAAACTCAGCCCCTTTTGTTTCCTTTATCTGGTTTCACTCATTAAATTTACTCTGTGGTTATGGATGTTAAGTGGTTTCTTATCGGCGTGTGTTAGTTGTTGCTCAGGCAAAGGAGGAGCTGAGGCTGATATTGAGCTCTGTCCAAACCGTGGCCATATAAAATCACCTATAGGCTGCCCTCTGTGCATTCTTCAGGGTCACTTTTGAGATGATGAACTCTGCTGTTGTGCTGCTGGCCCTTGTGGCCGTCTCGGAGGGCCTTGTCAAGTAAGACAGAAATTTGAAGGACGAATGTATTTTCCCATGCTAATGTTAAAATGATGGTGATACTAAATATTTTATATGTTTGCACGTCGTGTGACAGGGTGGTTGTTACTTTTTTTAAAGTCCTGTTCTGTATCTCAGAGAAAATGTGTGCTAGATGTCAGCTAAACTGCCACGGTCAAGACTGAGATTGCACTTCCCACAGGCCAGTCAACAGTCAGAGAGCCTGAAGTTACAAATCTGTTGCAGGGTTTTATGTGTTTGACTTGTTTGTTCAGAATCCCGCTGATTAGAGGGACGTCGGCCAGGCAGGCTTTGGAGGAGAAAGGCCTGTTTGAAGAGTATAGGAAGAAGTTTCCATACAACCCTTCAGCAAAGTTTCAACCCCATGTTGACCAGAGTTCAGTGCCCATCACCTTTGATCCAGAAGTAAGTTGTACCTGTAGCTATCCTGTCTTGTCTGTCCTGTGTGACCGTGTGAATTAACTGACTGAACAATCTTCTTTTGGATGAAGATGACGTACTATGGAGTCATTGGCATTGGGACTCCACCACAGTTCTTCAAAGTCCTTTTTGATACTGGATCATCTGACCTGTGGATACCCTCCTTAAATTGTACCAGACCTGCTTGCAGTGAGTATTTTTTATTTTGACTTGATTTGATTTGATTCAATTCAATTAGATTTTTCAATTTTTTATTTTTATTATTTTTGAATTTATTTAACAGAGACCACATACAATTAAAGACATATATGTCCATTAAATCTGATGCATTATAAGGAAATGTAGCTAGACCACAAATGTTCATCTCCAATCCCTGTCAAGGTGCAATATACACACATAATAACACTTACAGAAATAATTATCAACAATGATACATAAAAATCCACTAATGGTAGCAGTTTATGTTCAGGGGAATGTAAACTGGTAAGGAATCAGTACTTATTCTGGCATTTTTGTTTTATGAAATCAAAAAGATTTTTTTTTTTAAACGGTCATTAAGATATTTAGTAAAACTTCCATTTTGAGCCTATGGATTTTATTACATGATGTAATATTGGATCTGTTTTTGAAGGTAAAAGCAAAATAAAGTCTACTCCTTCTACTCCCTTTTGCCTGTTTCTCTCTCTGTTTCATTTGTCACTAGACGATCACGCAAAGTTCAACAGCACAGCGTCCTCCACTTTTCAGCCTGGCACAAAGTCTTTCTCCATCCCATATGGCACTGGTTTCATGTCAGGGATTACAGGATATGACACCATCAAGGTGAGGAGAAAAGAGATTATTAAGACCTTGACCTGCTGGTGATATACATCATGTTCGTGCCATGCACTGCCTACTGTGCTCAACAAATATCAGCTCACAAGCAGTGGACATTCCATTCTCTCTGTTCTAGTGACACTGAAAAAGAAATGGGACAATATACACTATAGAATATACTCCCAGAGAAGAACTGATTCACAACATAATGCAGTGAACCAGAAGTCACAATTGCTTTCTTTCAAGCCACCTGGGAGCAGATTAAATAGTGCTGGGGATCCTCTAATGTGCCTTTTTGTTCACCCAGTCAGCTGGGATGTGCTTGCCATCGGTTTATTTATTTGCTGCGATGACATTGAGACATACAGTACAAATCTCCTCAACCGTGAACATGATCTGGCATTTTCCCTATCAGATAAGTGACTTGTACGTGGAGCACCAAATCTTTGGTCTCAGTCATTACGAGTCGGTTTTCATGGAGGCCGTGCCATGGGACGGGATCCTGGGTCTGGCTTTCCCTGGCTTATCAGCTGAAGGAGGCACGACTGTCATTGATAACATGTGGAACCAGGGCAAACTCCCACAGGACCTGTTCTCCATCTACCTCAGCAGGTGGGGCGTCTTATGGGTCATGAAAGGGGAAATTATGCTGTCTCAAAGGGGGGGGGATTAAGTACTGACTTTCTTCAGCCTTCTTCACAGGACTGTTTTTAAAGCATGATACAATGATCATTTTCTTAGCAGCCTTGTTCTTTTCTGCCTCCAGCTCTGTGGAGGGCAGTATGCTAATCCTGGGAGGAACAGACCCCCTATACTTCAGTGGAGGCATCAACTGGGTCCCTGTGTATGGGGCCACTGGCTTCTGGAACATCGTGATAGACAGGTAAGTGTGTAGTGAGAAAGCTCTTTTACTTTGATTTCTTTATTTAATTCTCATCTCATTTTATAATCACTTTAATAATTTCAGTTATATTTTGGGTTTAGTTACACATTTATTTTTAATTCATTATTTATTTGTTTTTAATTTTTTATTATTAACCTATTTATTTATTTGGAGGGTTGTTCCTATAATGGAGTATATTCAATGATAATAGTGTTTACTTGTATAGCCATAGAAGGTCCTTCCAGTGCTGAAATATGGTCTCACAAGTATAGACGTTTGTTCCTATATTTGTTTTTATTGTATTTTAACTAACCACATTAAGGCATATTGCATTCCATTTGACTGTTAAAAAAATAAATTAACTTTAGTTGATTGCTTGTATGGTTAGTGGGTTGGTTAGTAGATAGATGTAATGTTCTTCATGATTCTTCATGACACAAACTTTGAGAGCTCCGTTCTGTCGCAGCATCACCATCAACGGGAACACTGTTGCGTGCTCTGGCACATGTGAGGCGATCGTGGACTCTGGCACTTCTCTTGTCGTCGGGCCAAGCAAAGACATCAACAACATCAATGGCTGGGTGGGAGCCTACACAGACCAGTTTGGTAATGTGAGTTGGTTTTGTTGTTTCTTCTTCCTATGAGTTTATATATTAAATGTAATATATAAACAGAATTAAATGAAGGACTCAACTGAGTCAAAAAAACAAAGAGCAAGTGACATAACAAACTGTCTCTGTCCCATAGGCTATTGTGAGTTGCAGTAACCTGAATCTCATGCCTGACATTGTCTTCAACGTAAATGGCTACAGCCTCTCCCTTCCCCCATCAGCCTATGTCATGCAGGTTGGTCTTTCACACACAGGATGATAAATGGAGGGATTATATTGGGTAATAGTTGTACAGTCAATAAGTAGCCTTCTCAGTCATGCATTGTGAGAAAAAGCACAGGGTAATCTATATCCTGGACAGGTTTATTTAGATATTACAATATTCCACATTTGTTTGAATATTAGGATGGAATATTTAAGACAACAGAAATGAAATATTTATCCCTTGCCTTCTGTCACATTGTCTCTTTCTCTCTTTAGTCGCCATCTGAATGTAAAACAGGTTTTCAATCTGGTAGCTGGATCCTGGGCGAGGTCTTCATGAGGCAGTTCTACACGGTTTTCGACATCGGCAACAACATGGTCGGCTTCGCTCAGGCTGTGTGAATGACTGCAAAGAGCGATGCTCAAAGTGATATTATGGTCATTTGTCAGAGCCTCTGGTCTTTCCAAACCTGAGAGAACCAGAAACATTCAGAAGGTGTTTGCATGTCTTTATATAACCACAATTCATTGCAAAGAGAATGATCCTCTAAAAGCTTTCATGTTGGAAGTGAAACTAATAAAGTGTTTTTTTCCAGATGTTTGAGCCTGTACTTACATCTGTTCTAAAGGAGGAATTCAGACTTGATATTGCAATGTGCTGGTAAAGTGATTTAAGAACATTTTGTGAATCAATCCAAATGTTTTGTTGTAAAATTGATCTTGATTTTGATGTTCCAGTATGTGTAACAAACACAGAATTTGGTGGCCACTAGATGGCAGAGGACTCTGAACTGCACACTGTCATTACCCCTTTCATTTGACTCTCCTAGGAGGGGCCTGAGGAAAGGATGAGTCATCTCACTTCGAATTCGGTCTTAAAAACAGAACCACCTGCCAATCACTCATTGTCCACAGGCTCAGGCTTGCATTCATGCCATCTGTGGCTGTAATGTACAGTGGTCTGTGATTTCCTTTAGGCTGTTGGATTTGTTCTAATTATAGCCTATGATTTAATATCCAAAGGGGATGCGTCATTCTCACCTTTTAAAGCATATCCTTTTAATCATGTGCACGGACACACAGCTGATCTAACACTTAACCCTGCTATTCCTTGTACATACACTCTTTTATTGTTTCCCTTTATAGCTATTTATGATCAAATGTTTTCCTGACTCTGAATCCCAATGCATTTGTAGCATTTCATTTTCCAACTGGTTAAATCAAATTAGTATGTGTGATACAGCACACCTGGCTGGTGCTGCATGTCCTGTGGGTCAGCATGGTAACATGGGACAGTATAGGCTGAAGTTACTGAGATGAGGGCTGTATGGACTTCCCCTCCAGGCCTCTTCAATCATTAATCGGCTGGAAGAGTCCTTTGCTGTTGCAGGGCAGCAGGTGAGTTTACAGAGTGCAGCATCTGTCAGAAAGATGAACCCACTGCTATACAATACTAAACACTGTGTAACATTCATGAGGGTGCACAAGTGTGGTGCACTGTCCCATAATGCAATGGCCATATGTCACACATACTGTAAGATTTCATTTTAAGGTTATACATATAGCTATATCTATACAACGTAAAAATAAATTGAGCAATACTGTGTGATCATTTTGATCTGTAACACTAGATGATCTGCAGCCAGTCCAAAAAGGATAAATTATAATCTTTATCCTACTTGCTTATTTCTCTGCCGTGTCTGTGCCATCCTGGGCAATAACAGGCTGAGGCGAGGGAGTGCAGGACAGAGTGCCTGCTAAGCACAGGGAGGTCTGATGGTAAACAATCCAAATAAGGGTGAAAAGACAGCGACACCAAATGGTGCCAAAAGAAAGTAAATCGCAGGGACGGGTGCGATAAATACCACTCCCTGGCCGAGGCGAGTTTCCGTTCCCATGATCTGTGTGGTCTAGCGTTTCACCCTCAAGTGACCAAGGGTAATACATCGGCGTAATAACGAAACACAAGCCAGTGGGTTGCGTGACACTTGGCCAATTGAGTCCCAGTCTTGACATCTGTGTACCAAACAAAAGCTTGTCAAATTTTCAGCACAATCACTCAGAAGCTGACTTGTTTTTACTATCCAATAACTGCAGCTCAGTGTAAAGGAATAAGGAATTTAGTGGACATAATTCATTTTTTGCTCTATATTAGTAATTTATGAAATATAAACACAGGAACAGTACAATAATAGACAAGAGGAATGTTAATGTTAATATAATAGATAGCAGAGAACATACAGTCAGTCATTACACATAAATGAACATAAATAAAATATATGTTTATGGCTTAACACATGCCTAGATAATCTCAACATCATTAATGACAAGTACAAGTGTACTTACTATAAATACTGAACGTACAGGTGATAAGCAACACAGCTATGAATCCTCATCAGTTTGAACTGATTCATTCTTTGGTTGTAGATAAATTTCAGTGGGAAAAGAACTAAGTGCTCAATTAAGTAGAGCCAAGAGATGCTTACATTAGCTACAAGGCTACATTAGCATAGATAATACGTGTCACTGTTTAAAGAAACAATTTGCCAATCTTCATAGATCATACTATCAGAAAAAAATGCTTGTCTAACATATCTAACATTATTCAATGCATATTGCCATTTATCTAGAATATTTGATGCACCTAAACTATCCCAAGAATGCACCATGAGAAGTGAAAGGACAAAATTTGTTATAATACATTTACATTGCTACATCTAGTCTGGGATTGGCCTATTTTGCATTAAATTGCTTCACTGTTATTCTGACATGTGTAAATACTGTGGCCATGAGAGGAGGGAAATGAGGGACCTCCTTCTACCCTGATACTTCAAATGCAATGGCAGCTGTTTTCAACTTAAGAAACCTCTGTTGGCCAAAGTAGGCTACTACCTGAAACTAAGCTCTACTTTTCATCAATATCAGCTGTAGTGTGCATTTCAACCTTTGAATGATAACATTTGGAGGTGAGACAGTATTTTCTGTTCTCTTAGTTCACATGTACGTCTAAGATGGAAGACATTTTTGTGATGACAATCCATATTACAGTCAAGTTAACATGTGACCCCCTGGATTCTATAACAATGTCAAGTTATTATAGCAATGTAAGTAAAAAGTAAGACATTTGTAAGCAGAGTGCTGCTGTTGTATTTGCATTTCAGCTGTGACAGGCAGCCAAGAGGGCTTGCGTGTTAGCTGCGCTAGTAGCTGCTATTTCTGACCATGTTTATGAGACTGTTGGCTGGATGGTATTTGCCAGTTTGCTTAGGGATGGAAACTAATGCCCAGCAACATTCAGTGGATGGCGCTGGCTCTCGTTTGTTTCCTCTGGGCAATGCTGACCTGGCTGCCATTAAGTATCCCATGTGGCATGTTATCCCTCAGAGAATCAACCACAACAGCATAATACAGATCTGAACAGACATTAGGTGATCAACACTATTCTTCGCCTGGTACAAAAGGCTTCAAAGCAGCAAGATAGATTCAATAGGTGATAATATAATACAACTCCAATATAACAGGATGCTTGGTGCAATCATGCTACTAGTCTGACTCTCTCTTGCATATCTTTGATGTCTGATTTTAACTGCATTGTAAAAGTAGATTTATTACTGGAATGTGAACTCATCATCACAAAAATCCATTCTAAACTAATATCCCTACAATCCCAGACTGTCCACTAAATATCTGTGAACATGAAAATCACACTACACTCAAAATTTATATTTTGTTTTGTGTTTCCTGCACTGTCACCTGAAAATGACCATGTGGTGTTATTTGTACAAATCTTTCTAAATGCATCTCATTCTATATATGTTTGTCTGTTTATAATTATTACTTCTATTAGTTCTAGTAAAAAACTAGAAAATGTAATATTTTTTCATATACTGTATCTGGTCATTTTTGGATTATTAATAACTGTCACACCACTGGATTAAGTGGATCACTGGAAAAGTTTCTGTTTTTATGATTTTTGTAACAGCTAATTGTTATGGGAGGAAAATCCTGCCTAAATTTCATCCAAATCATAATTAATCAGAATTGTTTCAATTACCAGGAACAATAAATGAAATACAACAAAAATTTGTATTGTTGATTCTGAAATCCTGACTTATTATTTTACAAATTCAAAATGGCCTCCACTGCAGGAAACTGACTAAAAGATACAACCATAAAGATTTGAATGAATTTTGTACTTGCAGTGTAAAAAACGTCCTAACACTATACGCTATAGTAATGTATTATTATAATGTGAGGAGAAGCCAAACTTATTCAAAACAGGAATGTAATTAGCAAAAATATTATATAACTTGGCTGTTGCAGGTAATGATCAAGTGAGCTCTGCAAGCTACACACTTCAAAAGCCTCTCGGTCCAGTGAACCAGATCTGTTTTTCTCTCAAGTGGCAGGCTCTGTCTCACATCTCCATAACTTGTGTTGCTTCACGTTGCCAAGTTTCCCTCTGACTCAAAATTAAACATCCTTCATTTAAAGTGTGGGCTTGGGATTTTCAAAGTTTTCATGTGGTTGCTGCTAATTGGGCATCCTATATGATCTCTTTTTTAATAACTGAATTATATTCATTCATCAACATCAGTAAAGGAAATTCAAAGATTTAAACCTCATTTCTGGCCATATTTTTTACACTGGTCTGATAATGATATTGCACTAGTAATTTAAATTTTATTTTTTATCAGAAGTGCATGCTCTTGCAACAATGCCACCAACTGTGAAAGCAAACTAGAGCTTTTGCCTCTTCTAGCTGTGAGATGATAACTTTTGAATCTTGCATACATTCAAAGCATACAGAGTTCTGTGCAGCAGCCATTTCCCCACCGCTGTCTCACTCTTACACTACCATCGGGGTGTCGGAGCACACAGAGCTAACAGACTCTGCATCAGACCTCCTTCTCTCTTGGTTTCCAGCCAGCCACTCCTCGTCTTCCTCTCCTATTGGGTTCAACCTCCCGTTCTGCTCCGGCTGGTCCTTGGGTTCCAGGAAGGCCACGCGCCTGTTGAGGAAATCCTTTGCCCCAGCGCTCCCAGCCTCTTGCCCCATCTCCTCCTGATCTTGAGAGACACTAACAGTAGAAGAGTGAAGACTGTCCCTGGGGATGCTCTTTGTGAGGCCCTGGCCTGGGCAGCAGGTGCAGTGGCAGGGTGTGAGATAGAGGTAGATGAGGACCATCACAACACTGGCCAGACATCCCACCAGCGTAGTGTAGGCTGTTTTCATGTTCTCCAGTCCACCGCTCATGGTGAAGTTATACACGACAACAGTTATGTACTGCGTCTCATTGAGGGAATCACTAGTAGCGAAGCAGGTGTAGACCCCTGAGTCTTCCGCCTTAAGGGGCCCAATCTGGAGGCTGCCATCAGTACGCATCACGGCGGTCTTGTTCTCTGGGGACACTGGGAGGTTACCAGGCAGCGCCCAGCTTTTCATCATATTCCTCTGCCTGGTGTCACAGTTCAGAATCAGTAACTGATCCAGATAGGCCACCTGGTCCATAATTTTGACCTCACTGCAGTTCAAATAGACCTTGTTCAGATCCAGCGTGGCCATCTTTTCTTTCTTCGGCCCTGGCTTCACACAGGTGTGGTCATCCCTGAAGTCAGTGGCAGAGGTGAGCTGCTGGAGGTGCCAGTGTGCCAGCAGGTCGTACAGCTCACAGCTGCAGGGCAGAGAGTTGTTATGGAAGTAAAGGCCGTTCTTGATCCAGGCAGGCAGACCCTGGAGCTCATTTAGGGGCAGCACTTTAATCCGGTTGGAGGAGACATCCAGGATGGTGAGAGTTTCCTGCCGGTATTTGTCCTTCACCAGCTCCATGGGGAAACGTGAGATCTGGTTCTGGCTCAGATAGAGCCTCTGCAGCCTGTCGAGGCCAGAGAAGGCGGAGCGGTCAATCTGGGAGATGTGGTTGTTATAAAGCAGCAACACCTCCAGGTGCTCCAGGGGCTCAAAGATGTATTCCTCTAGCAGCTGGAGGTGATTTGAGGATAGGTCCAGGTACTGAAGCCTTGTCACATACACAAACGCTTCAGTGGAGAGGAAGCTGAGGCCATTGTGGCTGAGCAGGAGGCTATGCAGCCTGTTGAGCTTGACAGTGGTCCATTCAGCACGTAGCCGGGTGATGTAGTTGAAGCTGACGTCCAGCACAGCAGTGTAATTGGGAAGAGGTGTGGGTACGCTGGTCAGATTATTCTTTGAACAGCTGACAATGTTGCTGGCACACACGCAGGTCTTGCGGCAGTCAAGGGGGCTGGCCACCAACTGCCCACTGATTCTCATTGATGGCAACAGTAAAGCCAGAGTAAGGACTGTGAAGAACCCTCTTCTAAACAGAACTTCCATGGCATGGTGAGACATGCAGAGCAGTCCTCCCATCGTGTCAAGGTTGGGGTAAAGACTGAAGGAATCTGTCTAGTCCTCACAGTGGAGAGTCATGTAGCTGTAAGGACATATTGTACAATGAGCAGGCAATCAAAACTCTTTTAGATCCAAATTCAAAATATATTGCCGTTTATTTGAGAAATGGGGATGATGCAGTGCTGGCGCCTATATACGCAGTTCATGCTTT
>OMKZ01000365.1:0-17339 GCA_900302535.1 Neoniphon sammara
GGGCTGAAGTGCGTGGTGGTGTGTGGAGGAGAGGAGCGGTAGCACGAATAGGCGGAGCCCCCCGTGAGGGTGGTGGTGGGTGAGGCAGGCAGGCCTCCTGGTCCCAAGGGGGAATCGAGGAGGGGCTGGTTGTAGAAGAAGAATGCACACTGGTGGATGAAGGTCTCGATGATTGTCTGGTAGGTGCGTGTGGCAGTCAGGGCATCCATAGTGGTGAAGTCTGGTCTCATGAGGGTGGGCCAGAAACAGATGGACAAGTTCTCACTGGTCATCAAGTTCACCCTGCTCAGCTGGCTCACCCTAGAAAAACACACGCAAAATTACTCATTCCCATCAACTGTGGTACTGCAAAAACAGATGGACCGCTATCGCAAAGCACCAACAAAGACAGGTACGTGAACCACACAGTGGACTAGAGGGAACTCACTTGTGCAAGTGACTCATGACATATTTGAAGACATCATAATTCTCCCTGGGGAACTTCCTCAGGACATCCTTCATGGTATACAGCCTCTGCTCTCTGTCGTTGATCTCTGCACACACAGAAGTTACCATGAAAACTCAGACCTCATCATGACATCTGTCTCTCTGCTGTACTATGAAAATCCCTCATGTCAATTATTTTCACATAAGCAAACATCTAAAAACAGAACAAAGCAGGCCTGCGAAAACCTTCCCTACCCTCTCCCCTCCTGAAGAAAAAACAATCTTTTATGTTCCAGTCAAGACCCTCCCAGCTCAGAAGTGTTTTCTTACTGAAAGCATCCAGTAGGTCCACCTGCAGGGCACAAGGCACCAGGGGCTCAGGCAGCTCAGAGAAGAAGCTCTTCAGGGCTCCAGCAACAGTGTTGATGGAGAAGTCTTTCTCTACCAGGTCTAATCCGTGGTCTGCACAGAGAGAATGAGGGAGTGGCAGGGATCAGAGAAAAGGGGAGCATCACTCTGTCAGCTGCCATTAGGACTGGGCTAAATATAATCTGTTGCATGTCACAATTTCCTTTGGCAACCGTCTGTTTAAGTATTGATTAGGCAGCGACATAATTACATGACTAACAGTTGGCTCAAACAGGTCAGACAAGCAACTCACCCTGGTCAAACTGCCTCTGCATGCTTTCCATCTCTGACTTGTTACCGCTTACCCGGTACAAACCCTCTGTATTCAGGCCTGAGGCAAAGAATAGCAGGACAGAGAGAGAGGAGGAAGAGGAGAAAAATTATTTGAAACAAGCAAAGCACACCAGCCTTACTGGAGACAGACACTGTAAATACAGAAACTGTTATTACTTTCACAGCATATTGTAGTTGTGACGTGGGTGAAATGGTGTAGAAGAACTACAAACATGTTTAGACCATTCAGTAACGGTCATTGTACAAATTTTATATTCTATCCTAATTTCTATATCACATGTATCTAGTGAATTCCTTTCCCTCTAAGAAAGATTAATTGCCATTGCGAAATGAGGGAAGGCATGACTGCATTCTTCAGCATTGTGAGCCTCCCTCTGAGTGAACTGTATCTTAATAACTGACTTCATAAATCTTGCAGAGCAGAAATGGGGGTTAACTAAAAACAACTTACCTGTTGTCTCAATAAAACGGACACACTTCTCAATAAAGAGTGGGATAGGTCTGTCTGGGGATACCACATTTGCTAGGGGGACCCCAAAGTAATTGCTCTCCAGGGGCTTGGGAATAGCTGGACGGTGCTTTGGTCTTGTTTTCTGAGATGAAAAGAAAGACAGACACACAACTAAAATAGTGTCTAAAATAGCGTTTAACATGCTGATGCCAGAGTGGCATTAATTCGCTTCAAACAAAATGTTTTGTCAGCAGCAACGAAAACTGTCATATCAGGTGTGTCTCACACTGAATCATGAGTTGAAAGCCTACATCATCCACTGGACCTTTTTACTGTTAAGAGTAAGAGACCTGCCAAAACAATTTACATGGTAACAACTTATAATAGACAGGACTTATAGTCCCTCTGTGATACTCAGTGAGTTTGTAGTGACTTTTTTGTCCTTTATGGTATTGTTTCCTCCTATAATAAAATATCACTACACTTTTCATAAAGGCAAAAATCACAAATCCATTCATGTAAAAAAGGATAAGGATTGGGTAATATAGTTTATGTATAATATTAGTTTAAAAAAAACAAAACAAAAAAAACTCATAATGTACTAAGTCAGAGCATTATCATAGCATCATAACATCCTCCAAAAGTTGGCTTTTGAAGGAAGCATACACACCTTGGCTGTTCGCCGCAGGCTCTTCAGAATGTTCCTCTTTTTTGGGTCCTCACTCTCCTCAATAAGGCTTTCTCCTTTCAGGGTCCCAAACTCGTCCTCCTTGGATTTTGGAAGAGCTCCCATCTCATCATCGCTGCCTATGAAGCTCGTGCGAAAGCTGCTGAACTTGCCAAGGCGCTTGGAGCGGTCACGGTAAAGACGAGGTTTCACACCGGCTGCTGAGAACTTCCTCCTTCGCTCCAGAGAGCTGCTGTCTGCTTCACTGTCAGAGCCATTGCCATTAGAGTGCATCCTGTTGGAATTGCGGATGGTGATGATCTTGCCCTGTGTACTATCGTGTGGCACTGAGTAGATGATCTCTTCATTGCTGGGGCGGGGTTTTGAAACAGCATCAATGGGCTCGGCATAGTCTGAGGGATCATAGCCTCCATCACCACCAGGAACCCAGGTAACAGCAGATGGCAGGGAGCGACGATGGCCTACTGTATCAGTGTATGGGTTACGACTCACCTTCCGGAAGTCAAAGGTGACAGTTGGTTTAACTCTCACTTGTGGGGGTACTTTGTTGTTAAGTTTGTTCTCAAAAGAGCTGATATCGGAGATGACAGAGATGTCACTGGAATCTAAGTCAGGCAGGTTGAAGCCCCCACTGTGAGAAGTGAGTGTGCCATCGTAGTAGGGCGGAGATGGCTCCACATCATCTTCAGAATCCAAGAACATGGTGACAGGACTGGGAGAGCTACAACGGGGAGAGTACACACTCTCGTTGGTGCAGGCCTCAGCCACATTATCGTACATGTGAGTGGCCTCCACAATGTTGCGTTTCTCTACCACCTCGATCAGAAAAGGTTGGAACATCTCTATCCTGTGCAGGCCTCCCACAACCCCTCCGGACCCACAAACCACACTGTTGAAACGGCCCTCAATCTCATGGGCAAGCTCCTCCCCCTGAATCAGCTGTTCGCGGGCATAATCACTGTCAGTGAGCTCTGCCTGGCTATCCCCCACTGCCAGCAGCTGCACTGGGATGATGTCCTGAACTTCACACAAGAATGCACACAGGGTCTCCAGGGAGGCTTTTCGGGAGACTGAGTACACGGCAATGTAGCCGTGTACTAACCTGCTCTTTCGCAAAGTGAAGGAGGCATGGTAGGAGAGCAGAGAAAGCTCTATGACTAGCTTGTGTCCACCAACTGTCTGCTCCAGCATTACAGAGGTGCCGCTATTAGACAGGGGTCTGCAGTGCTGAGGCATTAGAAAGGGGGAGAGGAGCTGTTCAATGTCATATGAGTCTCCACACATTAAACACATAACAATGCGAATGTCTGCCTCTGGAATGGGCTGATGAGGAGCGTCTCGGAGACCTGGAGGCTCAGGGAGGAGGGGTGGTGAACTGCTACTAAAGGATGTACTCCTCCTAATATCCAGAAGACTCCTCAGCACCTGGTTGATTTGAGTCTCATTAACATTGTGGCCATAGCCCACCCCAGGGGAGGCAGGGTCTAAAAAGCTACACTGAAGTCTCCTTGCAACCTGCTGTCCCTGTGTTATTAGACTTAAGGCGGTTTCTCCACCAATATCAGCATATGATCCCACACCCCTTTTAGTGACTAGAAGCAGCGATGTTGACAGCTGAGCTAGCTGGCTGTCCCGTCGACCGAGTGTTGACTCCCTAAGTCTCTCAAGGCTTTCTACCACATAGGAGAGGGACTCCTTTGAATTATACAAACACAGACATCCATGAGGGGTGAAAGTGGGAGTGTGGAAAGAATTCACTGGAAGACGTACATTGCCCTCAATGGGCCGCAGTGTCAGCTCATACATCTTCCCATCTAGCACGTAACGGTCATCATTTGTGCACAGAGCCCTAATCTCATTGGCAAATTCCCTGGCCAGTCCATCTTTTCCCAGTATCACAAGGTTAATCCTGTCAGCCTTGGTGTCCCCAAAATGAGCTTTCATATCAAAAAAGGGGTAGCATGTGGGGAAATGTGATGCTAAGAGTTGTTCAATCTTAAAGTCTCCACAGTGAGGACTGCTAGGGCAGGTCTCCTTAGTAGGGTGATAGACAAAGTGGATATGCTTCAATACTAGAGCATCCCGCTCAGCTGGAAGTTTCTGCAGGGCCTTGAACCTCTGTTCTTCCCCCAAAACCTCCTGGATCGCCCCCATCTTCTCCTTGCTTGGCTTAGCATCCACCTCAAGCTCATAAAAGAGCTCAGAGTACTCCAGCAGAAGCTCCTGGAAGTCTTCTTTAGCACGATCAATGATCTCCTTCTGGTGGCGGTTATAGAGATCCAAATACTCTGGCTCCTCAAGCCACTGGTAGAATTCTTCATTCATGATAAAGCTGCGGGCCTCCTCCCAAGGTTTGCCAGGTGTGACAAAAGGAGAGGAAGCCAACTTCTGTTTGAACTCCTGCCTCATCTCTGCTCGTCTGCACTCATTACGCAAATGTTCCAGGTGGGCATCAAATATAGCCTCGGCTGCTGCAGTCTCCAGCAAGTCTGAAGGAATTCTCTCATCCTCCATGTTGTCAATGTGAGATGTATCCTCCCATGGTGAGTCTTCCAGAACAACAAACCAGTGGGCGAAGTGCTGCTTGGACTCCAGAACCTTCTGTACACCAGACCAGCTCAGCTGATCTATCTCATCCAGGTCAGGCACCAAGGAACTAAGTGCTAAGGGAAGAGTGCTTAAGTATATTTTCCGACGCCTCTCAATATGTTCCTGCTTCAGGCGGTAGACATGCTGCTGAAAGAGCTTTTTGCATTTTGCTGTTCCCTCCAAGAAGACATATTCTTTGTACTCTGCAGAGGTGTTCATGCGTCGACTGGTGTTTAACCAGGTTTCATTATGATTCTTTACAATACGGTTAACTAGCCATTCATAGCGATCCTTGGCAGAAGCTATCTGTTGACTCTGGAGCTTCAGAGCTTCAAAGTAAGGAATGATCTTGGGCTTGCCCCTGCTCTTATCAATAAGTTGCACCAGAGTGAGGAAGGCAAGGTCCACATTGATATTTGAGCGTGCAGATGTTTCAACCACAGGCAGACTCTTTTTAGTGATGGCAAATGTATGTGAATCTTTGATATAACGTTCAACTCCTTCATCACATTTGGTGAGGACAAGCACAATGGGCTTCTTAGTCTTGCTAAGCTGACCATATAGGTTAGTGACAAATTTCAGCTGGTCATCAAAGTTGCGGTTCATGCCACGGCTGACATCAACACAAAGCAGGAATCCATCAACCTGTAGCTTACCCTCAGGCATTTGTTTCTGCTCAAAGTCTTGCTCCAGGCCCAATTGGTCTGTGCAGAAGTACATGAGCTTCTCTGCTGAAGCCAGCTTGGTTGCAGCTGCCCTTTTGATGTAGGGCTGCATAGCAGTGCTACGGTGTGGCTGAAATGTCTGATCATCAATGAATTCTGTTTGCTCCACAACGTGCATTCTGCACTCTGGCCCCTCCTCCAGAACCCGCGCCACCTCTCCCCAAAACAAGAAGTGATCATTATTAACCACTCGACCCCCAAAGTCACTGGTGCTCAACACTGAAGTGTGGTCCAAATAGAAGTCATCAGCACTAGGCCGCACAAAGCGATTACACAAGCAGGACTTGCCAACACCACATTGCCCCTTCTCTTTCTCTGTTCCTGACAAACCCACCACAATAAGGTTGTAAATGGGCGACCGGGCATCTTGCTTTTTCGCCATCATCATCGTCTACTGACACTCATCCTGCCATAAACAGGCACTGTATAAGGGAGTAAACTTGGATGTTTGTCCATAAAGTAGCTGATTCACAGAGGAGATCAGATTTCAATTTCTTGTATTTGGCTCCAACTTTAATTTAACAGCAGTGCAGAGGTACAACAAGAGCAGAGGTTTCTCTCATTCATTCCTTATACGGTGCAAGCCCTGTCAAAAAAACAAACAAAAAGCAGAAATGAGACATCTGACCAGGACAATAAATAAAATTACAATTTTAAATTAAAAAGGAGAAAATAACATGAGTTAGAAAAACACCCAAATACTTTTGGCTAATACACACCACAGGGGGGCAATTTTGTCAGAGGTTAAGCCCTAATTAGGTCACAACAGGTAAGCATGAAAATTGCTGTACCATAGTGAAATGCTAATATAAGTAGCTAAGTATAAGTGTGCAGCCCACTGACATCATCTGTGCCATTAGGAGGTCCACTACCTTGACCAAGGCTTTGCATATGACTGTATATTTGCAACAGACTACTAATACTTTCATCCTCATTAACACTCTGGTAATCTCTAATAATACTTTCTCATGCAAGTAAGGAATGGAGTGACAAGAAACACATTTATTCCTTTATTTAGTACCCCATTTCTTTTTAATCAAATTAAGAAAACAGTTCCTCTCCATCTTGTATAAGGTATGGCACCTTGTTTGAGAACAGCCAGTGTTAGGGTCTTTGTTTCTCAGTTCACTCAGTCAGTAGGCACTACTTATTATCTGTGCTCATGACTGCATTGATCGTGTATCAAATGAACATCTTCGGTAGAATTTAAATCAGGCAGGAACAGAATCAAAAGCCTGATCATTAGTCAAAAGCAATCAATTACAATAAACATGAGATCACATGATTAATATTATTGCTGTACACCCAGCTGCCACCAAATTCTATTGTAGTTTTTAGCATTATATCTAGCCACTCAAAAAAACATAAGCAAGATAGTTTTAAATGACAGCCTATGTCAACCAGCATAATATTTCTTTATCAGATAAGATTTATACCACTGATTTTAGATATACAAGTAATGGTCAGAATAAAGGAAACACCTGGGTAAATAGGGAATACAGTGCACACTGAAAGCAGGTTTCTTGAAGCTCTCACTGAATATTTAGGCAAGGCTTCATCTCCATTCAACCCCTCACAGGACAAAATAAATTGCTCTAAAATCAAACCAACACCACCTAAGTGATTGCTGTCATCCTATGTCGAGGCATGCCGGGAGTGGTGTTTTTCAAAAGGACAAGTGATCGCTACGAAGTGTGACTGGCATGAAAACGATGTAAACCATATGCAGTGAACACTTCAGTCTCCATTTCCAAACTAAACGAACATTTAATAAAGATGTTGAGACAGTACTCATCAGCACCATCTCCAAAGAAAAATTATGGCGTGTCTTGTGGAGGAATGGTGTCTCCCACCAACAGGGGCCCAAAAACATGTGGAATCTATGCCAAGTCACAATGAACCTGTTCACCCTATTAAAGACACTTTTTTCTGCACGTCCATTATTTTTTAAAGCTAATTTTTAGATTCTGACACAAAGGTGGCAGAAAAGGGCAGAAATTGCAAACTGCATTATTTCCCTCGTGTAAAGGTAATGATGCTCTGCGATCAAACGTCATGAACCAAGAATGGAATTATGGGTTAATAATGAAAAGAATAACCCGTCACATGAAGTGACCACCCATTAGAAACACACAGCTTTGGCAGGGTCAAAATCAACCATGGGCAGTCCATACTGCTCAGCTGAGCTAGGCCTGATACCCAAATGAACAGACAAGTACTTTACAAATGAAAACAAGCACACTGCCTCATCCATCAAAGCAACATCTAAACACATGTAGTTTACAAAAGCATAACCTCAAACAAATTCGTTTATTTCCTCAAATCAGATTCTGTATGTTTTTCAAGGGATTAACACAGGCTTTAGGGTGCATTTTCGTAGAGGGCTGACCACGCCAGGCCTCTGCTGTCTACATAATGAAATTGCAGACTCGAAATTGGGGATACATTCCCCTCGCCAATTGACAACAACGATCGCAAGCGATTTATTCGCACAGATATCCGGGGTGTAGCCCTCATCGTTTCACTGCTGTACATTAATTAGAGAGAGTAGATAAGGTACATACCATCGCATTCTCCCTTTCTCTCCTTGCATCTGTCAGGCCAGCGCTTGCCGCAGCCCTCGCCGCCTGATGTGCATGAGCATAAAGACGCAGAATGCACTATAGGTCGTCTCAGTTCTCAGATAACAATGATACTGCTACGACTTGTACGTGGGGCTATTTAACTCAAATATCTTTTGTCCATGCCTGTATATTCTTGCTTAACATCTGTGTTTTCTTCGCTATAAAACATGGGAAAGCCAGAAATAAATAGCCCAAATAATAGTCCAATCCAATGTTGTTCTTGCAAGTTTCCTTGTGAGAAATACAGGCGTATAAAAATCCGCTTAACCGTCTTCTTCTCGGTTCACCACGTTGCTTTTTCAATAATTATTCTGTCCATTGTTGTGCCCACATAATGCTGGGTCGGTCGCGCACAGGGACAACGGTGAGTTTGTTGCAACAGCCGTAGTGTTTCGTCTGAAATAGGCCTCTACTGCAACAGAAATTGTTCATGTCCTTATCAATTTATCAGCAGATTGCGTGTGTGAAAGTGGATTTTCTCCAGCTTTCCGATAATGGCGGCGGCCCTCCTCCCCGGACCTAATTCTCCTCTTCTTTTCTTTGGGAAAAGGGAGCTGTGGAGACAGAAGCGGCGGAGAGTCTCACCCAGCGGCGCCCTCACACAACTGCAGCATGTCGCTAGCTGCTTTCGGTAACCAGTATACTGCCTCTGTCAGGCTCGTTACTCAAAAGTAATCGATTACTTCTCAACCGGCATTCATTTACCACAGTAATGTCATTACTTCTGCTTAGTACTGACCTGGGAGCGGTATTTCGTCGCACTCACTGCTCGTTACGTTAATATTCCGTTACACTCCAAACGCTGTTGCGTTGCATTCTCTAGATTTTAAAAATAAAGAGACGTTAGTTATCGTGCAGTTGAATTTAGGCTTATTCAAACGCTGATGTCCAGCGGTTATCGTCCTTAGTCGCTAATCTTTAACTCAAAGTAGAAAAACTCCCACCCAGACCAAGTAAGCACAAATCTGTTTTCTATTCTCAACTCATTTAGAGTGAAGATGATTAGCTACCAGCTATATTATGATTACAGAACCCACTTCAATCTGTTGAGAGGGGCCCATAACAAAAGTATGCTAATGTGTTTAGTGCTACCCTTACTTGTAACGTCAGCGTTAGCATTAAAATTGTAATCCGTTACATTTGCTAGTAAAGTTAGTCCTTCGTTTAAGTCGTTATTCAGCAGCTGTTCTTTGAATAACGTTAACTGTCCTTCTAGACCAGGGTTAGAAGAGCAAACGGTGAAGCATTTGACGTATCTGGTTTAACCTACATTTGAACCCCGTCTGTGTTAACGTTAGATATGAACAATTGGAAAGGGCTAACGTGATTTTTATTCCAAACAAAACTCATAGTATGAGCTCAAAAAGAACTAGCTAAAGATAGTTACGTTACAATATACTATAACGTTACCAGGATAATCATTTTTGAATGACACGCAAATATCACAGCAAAATAGATATTCTATGGTGCCATGGGGGTATAAGTGATAAGGTAACCCATTATGAAGCCACTTTTGTTTTAAGTCCCTGCAGGAATAGGAAAATTGTTAGAGGATGTAGTTTAGTCTATTTGGACTGAGAATGTTGTCTAATCCAGCCTCCAGAGGTGTAGGTGACCCTTAAAGTAGTCAGTGACAGTGAAGGTTACAGTAAACAGTGCACGCTATAGTAAAGTCCTGTGGTTGCCAATGTAGAGTCCCGGGACGTCCAGGCCCAGAGAGGCTCAAGGGGATCTCCGGCAAAATCAGGAATAGTTACATGGTTTCACTATCATTTCATTACCAAAAAGGTTGCACAGTGAAACTTAATCATGACTATTTTGATCATATGTTTCACTCCTCTGACTAGTCACTTCACCTACAATATAGGGAAAGCTATGCCTAATCCGAACTGCAAAATAATCTTACATTAGTCCTTCCGACAGCAGATGGGGGCTTGTGATCTAATGTCCATCTATTTCCTTGACATGAAAATAACTGGGCGCCCCTGGACCAAGTCTAGGTATCCCAGTATTATTGGCCGTATTATATGGTTTAAAATAGATGATTCAGTTCTTCAAGCATTGCCTATGGCATCATTCATCAGTATCCTATCTGATTACGTTTTTCAAACCATTAACTGTAACATTACCGCCTCCTGGTGGCTTTATAGGCTACAGGCTACCTACAATATTGTAATTCATCTGAGTATTACAATGTAGGCTCAGTGCGGTCGCAGTTAACCTTTTTTCTGTTTGATCCCTCTACTGTTTCTGTAGTTTAATGCTACTCGACTTTAACAGTTCTCAGTGGGGCTGCATTTGATCTGTGCTGGGTTAGGGTTAAAAAAAAGAAAGTTGTAGCCTGACCTACAGAGGTCTAAGCAACCGAAATTGTTCAAAACAAGTTTGATGCCCAGACACTGGAGGGAGGGACGCCGTTGTGGCTGCTGCTGCTGCTGCTGGAGAACGATGACAGGAAAGAACTCATTGGACAACCTAGGCTTAATATGCGTTCAGAAAATTTAGATAAGAAGATAGACTTAAGGTATGCATGTTTGTTTTCATTCATTCATTCATTCATTCATTCGTTTGTTTATAGTCTGTGTGCATGAAACACAGCTTTCTTGCTTTTCTCATGTTTCAGTTAAATTCGGGTAAGCTTTGTAGACCTCACTGTTAGATAAAAATACTGCATTATTATTATTATTATTATTATTATTATTATTATTATTATTATTATTATTATTATTATTAATAATAACAATAATAATAATACGAATAATGCCTAAAATAATAATAAAAAAAAACAAAAGAGTGAAATCCCAGTGTGTTATATAGCTCCACATCCCGGTCAGCTGGCCCTCTTCTCTCCTGTACGTTCAGATGGAGGAACATTAAAACGCTCCTCAGCAGACACAGACTTTGTAATGACATAATGAAATATTCATATGTATCCCTCTGTTGTGTGGCCGGCGTCTTTCTGAGCTTATAGCCTGTTCGGGTTTCGAGTTTCACCCTCAGCTTAATTTGGCTGTTACGTTTGACAGTCTGTCTTGGAGAGTAACGCGTTACTGTAGGCAAGTGCGATTACTTTCCCCAAAAGCCAGCAGCCTATAGGCCTAGTGTGATGAGTCATTATTTAAAATTAATTAGCAATATTACAACTGTCATTTTAATAAGTCGTCACTTTTCTTATCACTCCTTTATATGAAACTGAAGCTGAATTAGGCCTATCCAAAACTATAATCAGGCTTATTGGCCTACGGCGCGTTTTCCTAATGAGCTAATTAGTCCTCTCACACTGAGATTAGGCCTATTTATGAGAAATTGTAGGAAAGTTTACTCTACCTCAGTATTTTACTGTTCACACTGCTTTGACTTCATTGAGTAGAAAGATAATATCACTGCTGTTTGTTTTGCATGATATTTCACAGGCAAATTAAACGTAATCGCTTAATATTGCAGAGCAGAGAGGTCAATTTCCAGCCTATAGGCCTATTGCTGGATGGAGAACTAATGTATCGAGTAGTGTAACGAATTACTAACCACTTGGAAGTATGGGTTATGAAATATTACTTTTAAAATGCCATTTGAGTAGAGAAGGCGCACTAATCGGGATAACAAGTTTAACCGCTCTCAGGGAGTACCCTACCCTCAAGCGTAAAGTAATGGCGTTACTTTTGAAAGGTGTAACGAGTAGGCCTGACAAGTAAAAGGCCTGTGCGTTATTTGTGACTAACGCACCCACACTGCCGGGCAGAGGGTGGTGACACGCTGCTCGCCGGCTGCGCCTCCTTCATAATGTATGGAGAGCACAAAGGGTGCATGGATGGATTTCAGTGTCAACTTTAACCGGTTTGAAAGAGACGTAATCCAAACCTGCACCCTATCCCAGTCTGACGGAGTCACATCAGCTGAAAGGATGATGCCTCTTTTTCCACCTGCAATCTGTCTAATAATCACCGACAGCAGGTAAATGAGCCCTGGAGAAAAGGGCTATAGGGGTTCCCGTATAAAATGAGGAGCAGTGGAGACCTCAGCTCGGAGAAGCTGTCCCATGCAGACATCAGACAGCGGATGGAGACAGTCAGGTTGGAGAAAAGGCCTGCGGTACACTGGACTTGACGCCACACCCGATGGATGCAGGTAGGCCAGCTGTAATGCCAGCAAGCTTTGGGCATGCAAAATATAAAGTGTCCCGTGAATGTGGTGTAAAATAAAGTTAGGATAGATAATTGGAGATTTGACATAGCTTACATGCACAGACTTTACTCACCTATTTGGCTGTCAGAAATCTTTATTCTAATTCACAGCATTCATCTTTCTAAGTGGTTTCAAACTGAAAATGATGGGATGTTCTAAGAAAATGGCTTAAATTATGACTTTTTCTGAAAATAATCGTTTTTGTTAATACTGGCGGATGTTAAATCTTTGATGATTACAGTAACTGGAGGTCATAGTTTTGCCTCCTTTTATCACCACTTCACCAGTGACTGCAGATGATCTCTAGTCCGAAACAAAGTGAGAAGTAGTCCATCTGATTGTTAGGCAGCGTTATATTATCTGTCTATCCGTTTCCTGAGTTAGAGATATCGCTCAAGTGTCCCACGGCATCACCACTGCAGTGCGCGCCCTGTGCGTAAAAGAGAGGCAGGGATGGGCCTACATACAGGCGGCAGAAGGAGAGGGAGGAGGGCGGCGTGGATTACTATACTGCCAGTGGGTTAAGATGCTTACCAACTAATTACCTGTCCACTGGAAAATCCCCGGCCATACAGCCCAAACAGACGGAAGGCTGTGAGGGACGGAGAGATGGAGATATGGAGAGGTAAACCGAGACTGGGGATGACGGGGGAAGAAGTTACCAAAGTCAGCTCTCCACTATAGGAACAAGTAGCCCATATTTATCCAGCTCAATGACCGCAGCTCCTACTTTATCCATTAAGCAAAATTGTCGACACGACTCAAGGACAGTTTGGTTGTGAAGTGGATACTACTGGAGGCCTGACACATCGAAAAAGTTTATTTTTTTAAAGAAAATTTTATGTGTGGATGAGGATATGATCATCTTATTAAGGTAAGAATGGGCCCAATAACAGGTGACCAGTAATCCGCAGGCCTTCACATTAATACCTCCTTCAGGCGTGTGAACAGTGTAGGTCCTTCCTTAAGCTATGGTTTGTAATTTTGCTTGGAATAAATGCATGCCTGTCTTTCCCAAAAAGGGGATATAGTATTTCGGGTATATAGACCTACTTTATTTCCTTATAATTAACAGCGGCAAATTAAGGGGTAATTAAGAATAACACCTAACTACAAAAATAAATATTAGAAATAACCAGTTTAATAACATAACCCAGGCCTATACTCTGAATAGCATGATTTAAGGACTTGAATCTTGAAATATAAGGTGATAACACGAAACTAAAGCGGGCTCACCCTCCGCTACACACCCAAATATATCTTTTAATGCGGACTTTATTGGAGGGCTTAAAGTCAGTTGTCCTTTTGAACTAGTTTCTTTAAATGGTTTCGTGTCGACCATATTAGATTGCTCCCAAAATATCTGGAGTTGGAAATCTGTAGGTTCCTGATCGCCATCACAGACAGTGTGATTATCAGTCACTGTAGGCTAAACTGATGGGACAAAAAAAAAAAAAACTTATGATGAGTAACCTATAAAGCACGAAACTACGCCCAAATTTCTTGTGCCGAAATTTGCTGGGGCAGAAAACCATTTAGATTTATGCGCTCTCTCTCTCTCTCTCTCTCTCTCTCAAGCTTTTTACGCTATTGATCTCTCCCGGAAACGGGAAGATGAGCTCTGCTTTGGGACCCATTTGGAACATCTCAAAAATCACTTAGCGCACCATCCTCCGCAGCCAGAATCAATCTGCGCAGTAGACCCCGTTCCTCTCACCAAGGATGGCTCTCATGGAGACCAAAAATGTCCCTAAATGGTACCCTTACAAAGATCCACATTGTAATCCTAATCCTAAGGTAAATTTCAGAGGGATACTATACAAATGTTACAGCAAAACCACAAGTCCCTACAAGAATGATACCATATAAGATTACAAAAAAACAAAACAAAACAAAACGCACACACAAAAAAAACCATAAAATATGATAAGGTCAGATATACTATGGGGACCTATAGATGTGTCATGGTGATTTTTCGTTAGGGCAACCAGGGCTTGCAAAAAGGAACTTGCTGGATAGGGGGAAAAAGTGCTTGGTCTGTCCCTGCAGCAGATGGCATAGCTGGATTAACTCCCCATCCCGTGTGGTACAATAAACAGAGAGAAGGGAAGGAGACTGATTTTGATACTGTATGGTTACTTCCGTTCCACATACGGCTAGTAAAAAATGTATGTTTCGACCCCTGACAGTAAATGTGCAACACTTAGAAGAGGTTATCAAAAGTTTTGGAAATAGAACCTGAGTTTACAGTTAAAATGATGTGAGGTTTCACTCCATTGGTCATGTCATTTTAGGGAAACAACATTCAGGATCACAAGACAGATAATACTGCTAATGTTAAGTTGGCCGACGCAGGCCAAAGCAATACGTTGGGACTTATATCTCCTCCTGTTCTGTGTATGGCACTGGTAGAATTCACTGTGACGGCACACTATCAGTGAATTACCATAGGGCCATAAACAGAGTAGAGAAAGAACCACACTGCCTGTGATTTTGTCCCTATCCTGCTTTTACCTGTTATACCTTTGGACTGCCAGGCCGCCAGTCAAAATCTTCCCATGTGCAAGTGATAGTTCTGAAATGTCCAATCTGACAGCCTGGCCCGATCGTCTTTGCCCATTTTGGCACTAGCACATTTTTGCTTTGTTTCTGTTTGTTTGAGCAATCATGTGTAGTGCCAATATAGGACAAGACAGACACTCGGCTGTGTGGGATCCAAGTCTGATTCCTGGTGCAGTGACTTCCCATATTTTTAGGTTCATTGATAGTTTTATGTCTCTTGTGCGTTCCTCCTTTTGTATATGTGTGTGAGTGTGTGTGTGAGAGAGAGAGAAACAAGAGAGAAATGGGGAGGATGAGGTATGGATCTGATCGATTGCGTCGGCCCTCTCAGATATCCCTGGTTGCCATGGAGGCCTGTACTCTATCTCTGAGACGCTGTCCCATGTAACCTGAGCCTCAGTCCCAGACTCAGCTCAGTAAGTGACAGCTCTGACGCTGGTCACCCATGCACTCTCCCACAGTGTTTGGCAATGGTAGAACTCACACTGGTGGGTTAGATGGATCCGGTGGTTCTAGACTTGCCAACAACTGCCTGAGAGCTTTTACCCGCCAAACCAATGCCAACCCAGGACTCGTCCCAGGAAACATCAGGAAGAGGCGAAGGCTTTCACTGCAGCAAGAAGTTTGCATAATCAAGATCTAAGCTCACCAGTCAGTCTTGAGTGTTGTTAAGGGTCCCATTTGGCAGGTTTGTGGGTTCTGTGGGGTGTGGATGTGGGTGTGTGAGTGACTGCAGGCAGAGCAGAGAGGGGTTCAAACTCACTATCCCCCTGTGCATTCTTGCAGTCTCAGAACAACGTAAAACTCCACCCGGACAAAGGAAGCATACCATTTCTAAAAGGAATAACTTGAAAGCTTTGACCAAAATCCAGCAACATCCCAGTCTATGTAGAAATCAACGGGAGGCTTGGTGATTCTGCTGGAAACATCCTTTCCTATCTGTCATAAAAAACCCTCTTTGTCCTTTCTCTCTTTTCTCCTCATATCTCCCGCTCTCTTGTAGCCCTCAGACTATGCTTGCCACGGCAGTGTGTACACCGTCCCTCTGGGTCATTTTGGCCACGGTTAGTTGATCGCGACATCAAAACCTGAGTGTGACATTAGACTTTAGTGGTTAAAGGTATGGGTAAAGGAGATGTTCAACTATTAGGGGATAACACATAAATCCATACCCAAACCATTAAGCATTGATCATCAGTGCCTTCAGTCTGCCCCAGTAGGTAATCAGTTGTGTTCATGTGTTTAGTTGTGGCCGGGACTGGAATGGTTCGGCTTTGGCTGATTTGAACAGGAACACGGTGACTGTGACTGAAACTGAACGAGAGGCAAATAGTGATACTGGTCTGAACTGGCACACTGGTGAGGCTTGGATGAGTGCAATCCAAGAGGAATAGTGGCACACAGTGGGACCATGATGCACAGGGGCAACACTTGAAGAAGAAGCACTTCTTGGTGAAGTACTTGTTGCTTCTCCTCTGTGGTGCAGGGAGTAAATCCCCTTGAAGTTCCAGGTCCAAAAATACATAAAATTCCTGCACACATAATATTACCTGCACATTGATTTATTTATTGACATTTCAGTCAATAAAAAACTTTACTCAAGACATATTACCACACAGTGACAGGTGCTTAAATGCTATTGCTCCATGATGTAATCATTGTCTATATGTATTTGGGGGTCTGTCCCCTTCAATTGTCAAGACACACAATATAATTCACATCTCAAAATTGCACAAGGAGAACCTTCCCATTTTACGTAGATGTCTAAATATATGTTGCAAAGTTAATAATGAATTAGGAAAGACTGTATTTTGCTTCCATGCTACATATACTTGGAATTAATTGCAGTGCTCTTCAAACATTTAGCCCTAGTTGCCATTGAGACAATTACAGAATTTAATGCTAAACTTAAATCAATTTGATTGCTCTTTCTTTCAACAAAACTGATCCTTTTGTTGTTGTTGATTTGTTCCCAATTGATCATTGGAGCCACTGAAAATAAGGGCCTGTCCCTCTGTGTGTCCCCCAGATTTAAATATAGGCTCCCTATCAAAGATAGCTATAAACATACAGGCTAAAATGAGGCTGCATAGGTTCTTAAAATGAAAGTTTCACACACCTCTATATCTTAGACTATATCTACTGGAGTATATGACAAAAATAAAACATTATCTTCTACATCTGAACTTCTCTGCTACATAGTTTTGCTCCTTACAGCTGTTTATGCATTGTTTAAATATGTAATGACATATTTCCTGCTTAGTCTAAAATTGTACTATATACCCCAAAAAGATCCTGGGCTATATGAGAGCTGAAGCACAGTTATAGTGCTGATATCACATCCAGTTCTGAGCGGGGTGATACTGCCAGTGTGCAAAAGCAGCAGAAGG
>OMKZ01000368.1:0-16449 GCA_900302535.1 Neoniphon sammara
ATCGTTGTTGTAAAACTTGTTAGTATTGATACTTTTATTTTGAGATACTTAAAATTTAGTAGTGCAATAATTTGTTTAGGGGCTGTTGGAAACAACTTATCATCTTATGGGAAAATATGTCACTTTGGAAGTAACCCCCCACCCCCCAAATTATTTTTGAACCTCATCCTAACACTAACAGGACTGTTTTTGTTGGCTTCTTCTTTTTAACAGTAACCGAGGACAGGAGCCATGCAAGGACAGGGACACACCAGACAGTTTTGTCCCATCCTCGTCTCCTGAGAGTGTAGTTGGTATGGAGATCAGTCGTTACCCAGACCTGTCCTTGGTGAAGGAGGAGCCCCCCTCCCCTTGCCTGTCTCCTGTCCTCCCCATGCTCCCTGCACCACATGGAAAAGGTAAACGCACACAACTCCAGCATAATCAGCTCACTTTGAATATTTATTCCTGCGGTTCTAATCCAAAAATATGTTGTTCTGTTTAAGTTTATTTAAATACACAGCCCCAGTGGCGCTCCTGTAACAGTAAAGACCATGTTTACTTTGAGCTTTTTACTAATGTCTTCCTTCTTTATCCAACAGCATCAGAGATCAAGCTGCAAGAAATCAAGACGGAGCCTTCAGGAATGTTCTTTGGCTCCCCCTTTGGCCCCATGTCTAATGATTCCAAACAAGGGCTGGTGTCTGTGGCTATCACACTGAGACCAGCCGCAGCAGAGGTGAGAGTGCTTCCATTCCTTATGCTTTCACAGATGCCATGCCAGCACTTAATCAGCCTTTTATTGGAACTCATGGTAATGCTGTCTAGGCCTAGTAGTTGATTTCTTTGTTTTATAAGTAGGCAAATTATTTTATTTCATCTTTTTGTTTTCTAGTTTCTAGACAGATCCTTAGTTGGGGTTTGAAATGTTTTTTTTTCATGTGAATGAGTCTCATTCAAGAGATTCAAGCAAGTTCTTCCATAATGGGGGCCTAAAAAGCTCCCAATAAGAAAACATGCATTTCTCCCTTGGGGATGCATACAGTGTGATTTCAACTGATTTATATAGCAGCACATAGCATTTATTTAGCAGAATATCTATTAGGTGTCATGCTTCTTGCAAAGAAAGAAAAAAAACTATGGCCAAATTGATGAAATTTGCATGTAACATTTTAATGTGCATGTAACATTTTACATTATGTTATTATTGTGTAATTACACGAGTAGGTATAGTGTGGGTTAGGGTTAAGTAGAATTTAGGGATAGTGTTGGGTATAATTTTGGAAGTACAACTAGTTGTTGTACTGCTTACTGATGCAGTTTCACAGTAATAAAAGAGATGTAATGCAAAACTGATCATGATTAGTTGGAAGCTAGCTACCTACCAAAATGCACATATTTTTTAGCTACATATGTAGTCAGCCTAGCCATGTAAAGTAAATAATTTTACACTGTATCTGCACATAGTTATGGTATAAGTTTCTTATGATTTTCATGTATTCATTTGTTCCTTATGGCAGAGGGACGTTGATTGTGTCATTTGCAAGCTGAGATCCCTATATGCTAGCTAAAACTTACTTACTAAAACTTACTTTTACATGAAGCAGCAAAGCTAGGTGTAAGAGTGTAGAGTGCTGAAGTGTAGAGTTTGTGTATGTTTTTGATCGAAAGTAAGTACATCAAAAGTTTCTGACAATAGCACAGCAGAAATCAAAGCTTCTGATGAAATTGCTTTTGAAAATAAATGGGGGGCTTTTAGGCCCCCATTATGACAACCTTGGGTAGCAATACTAAAACCTGTTCATTTATTGGGGAGAAATACAAAAACAAATCACAGTGCGGAAATATGCATTCTAGGAGTAAGTAGGTCTTTAGCATATCCCAAAAAATTAAGCTATTAGATTGTTTGTTAGTTAATGTTACAAATGTCAAAATCTGATCTGTTCTCAAATAAAACACAAATAACTATCTGTCTAAGAAGCATAAGATTAAGCCTCTATCGATAAGTCTACCACACTATAGCTTAAAGGAATGAATAGCAATAAATTATCAAACAGGTATGGGTGTTGTGAGGATGCAAGTAAAAGAGTGGTCCCTGGCCCATCTCCAAACATCTGTCAAATTTAAGTCTGTTTTAAATAAATAAATTAAGCAGCCTTGGTCAGAGAAATTGGTTTAATTATTAGATCTGTCAAGAGCTGTATCTAGGCATAAATTGAAATTCTTTCCATTCAAAAGATATATAAGGTATAAGATTAGCAAACAGTCAAGGGTACCAGAGTGGCCTTAACTGAATTATGAAATAGCCTATCACAGTGAGTCAAAGTGGAATATTAAAAAATACATTACTATATCAATGAGTGCAAATTGTAACAAAAATGTCAAATAAACTAAATACAATGGTGCCCCGGAACATTGTGCTTATATATTACATCCCCCTTAGAGTAAGATAAGCAAACAGACAAGAGGTCCAGAATGTCTTAAACTGAAGTGCGATTTAATCCATCACGGTGAGGAACAGTGGAATATTAAATTGAAAATGTAATCTTACTGTATCAGGATTATGAAGGGCCATTAGCAACAGTATCAAAGAAAATTACATAGATGGGTGTCCCAGAGTATTGATTTTGAGCATATATTACACCCATTACAATATCAGCCTGGGAAAAAGGACTAATGAACAGACAGTTGTAGCCAAATAGCCTGAACTCAGTTGTGAAGGAAAATATTAAAATCGATAAGAGAGCTGTGAAGGCGCACATCCATTAACAACATTACTGAAGTTGTTACATCTAGGGCCGAAGTCAAAAACTTAACATAATAAGTGTGCTTCACAGCGCATGAGCATATATAATAGGCTACCTGTTTTTAACTACACTGTTGTATGTCAGTCTGCACACAACAGTGGGAATAGAAGTATGAATGATGGTTCATCCAAATTGTATAAACCCCATATTGCTGCTAATAATAAAGAGTACTGCAGACATAATACTAAAGCAATAAACGAAATCACACTGACATGGTTCTGGGAGCTGTGCTCCCATTTGGGCTTGGGAAGGAGGGAGTGATTAGCCCTCTGAAGCTCCAGGGGCTTGTCAAACACCTCTGGGCCCATGACTGCCATTAGCATCTTAGAAACAAATTGAACAGGGTCCTGTGCATCCTCACTCCCCTCAGCAGTATTTACTATGCTTACAGTGGCTCACTGTGAGGCATAAATTTCCTAGATTGCCAACCCCACCTAGGAGCCTACCGTTCTCTGTTTTCAGTTTACAGATGGTTGCCTCTGCTTTAGTGAGTTCCATAAAGTTCTCTCTAGCTGTGTTTTCCACTCTGTTGAGGCCTCTCTCGAATGTGTTGACCATCTCCTGGAGCGCATCTACTGATTGCTTGTAAGGATGTGATTGAATTTCAGATTACGGTGGAGATATTCTCTTTGAAAGTAGCGCATTCTTAGCCAGCTCCACAACTAGTTTATCCATGGGGAGAAAACTGCTTGTGTCATCAGCTGACTCCAGCTGAGCACTAGTGTTGGCAGCTGCCATTGCGGCTAGCTTGCTACTCACGTCGCTAGCTCTTGTAGATGGTGATGGTTGTGCACTCGAGGTTTTTATTTGAAATTACTCTTTTTCCTTCCAAAGTTGCACTGAAGCTTCATGTCTCTGTTCTTGTGAAACAATAATTATTAAAATGAAAATGCGAGCAACCTCTACCTTGTCTCTCTCTTATACTGCCATAACCAGAAGTCCGCTGGTGAGATTTTAGAAATAAGACCTAGTTAACTCGACTTTTCATATTTTTTGTCTCAGAACATCACAGGTGTAGTGGCTGCCATTTCCGACCTCCTCTGTGTGAAGATCCCTAGCAGCTATGAGGTCAGCAGCACCCCAGACAGGGGGCCCCTGTCTATGCTCAGTGGCCTGAGGGTGGGCCCCCATGGCCTAGAGCAGCGGCCTCCCATGCTCTTTCAGGGACGTGGAGACACTGGAGGCCCTCAGGTGGGCCCAGGCCACATGATAAGGCCCAGTGGCCCACAGGGAATAATGCAGCAGCAGCAGACACATCACCTCCGCTTCCAGCCCGACAGCCCAGGTAAGGGAATAAAACCAAAATTAAACAAGAATATTGCCAATTCCCTCAAGTGCTGTATTGCAGGTTTAATTGAAATGAGCAATGCCTGATTTCACTTAAACTCAATGATACCCTGTGAAAAAGCACAAAGCAGCAGAGCAATCTCAATATGTAATAGTTTCCCTTTTATCATCCTTAGGTGCAATTAGCTCTCTCTTAACAGTGTTTACAGTTGGCCATTTTGTCTTGCACATCATTATTCATCTGGGGCTGAGGGCAGTTTCTGGCCCAGGTGCTGACGGATATTCTTATTGATTTCAGGCAGCAGTTCTCACAGCTAATGAAACAGAGTAATGATCTTTGGTTAGCCCACTGTGGCACACAAACTCCTGCTTATTGCCGTCAAACTGTGAGGCATGAGCATTATGAATATTGTCATCACAGAAACCTTTGAGTAAGAAAGTGGACACTTCAACAAGACTCCCAGGCTATGGGCATTTCCCTGAGATGTGTCGAGCAATTTCCTGTCTCTCTGGAATTAGTTGCTTATTTTCCAAGCTAATTAACCTTAGAATGGAGCATCATACCTCCATCAATAAGCTAATTATCAGAGAACGTGCACTGAAATGTATCTCACTTTTTAAAACATGCTTTGTGTTGCTTCAGGCTCAGCTGTAGCTCGAGGACCTGATCAGAAAACCCCTTGCAGTCCTGGATCCAAACCTCAGTGGTGCTGCCACTGCAAGGTGGTGGTTCTGGGCAATGGAGTGCAGAAATCCATCAGGGACCTCCACGCCCACAAACAGGTACCAAATCCTTTAGACCTGTCTGCTTTTTAAGACAGCATGGTGGCACAGTAAGCAGGCAGACCACTCTTCAGATTAAGCACAGAGGTCCCCCATGTTGGCAAATATCCCCCTGATTAAGTGTCATTAAAGGATAATTCTGGTTGTTTTCACCCTAGGTATTATTTTTGTAGTTTTTGCCATTATGACAATTGATTGTGTCCAAAATTACATAGTTCATTTTACAATAAGGCCTTCCATTCCTCCCTGTTATCAGATGCACTGCTGGTCAATGCACATGTACAGGGCCACCACATAATCTCCAGCAGAAAAAGAAGAAAAAGACATCAAAACAAACAACACAAAAAAAGGCCAAGGTTGAAAATAGCTGCAATTATCCTTTAAGCAACTGAGTCCCTATTAGCTGCAGGGTGTTGTTCTGTAGCTCGTCCTTTGCTGACCTCACTGCAGAGGGGTGGGGGCTTAAAGATAATTTCCCCACACATCAATAAAGTATTGCTTTTGTCATGAGTTTGAAATATTGAATTATCCTTACGTAAGACATAGTCTGCCCATGTAACATAAATGTCCCCAGTTGGTAGCTAATGGTCCACAGTCTACCTAAATATGTGTGATGTGATCACTGCTGGCCTGTTAAAATTTCTGTCAGACAACCATGGGGGCGCTGTAAAGACAGACTGAAGGCCCAGACCTCACTTCACAGGATATATTAATGCACATTCAGCCTGAATGCCTAAATGCACATAAAGGCATACTGTAGATGTAAAGCATATAAATCCTGCATGTTGGAGAGAAATTCATCTTAAAGCAATTAGTGAGTTAAGCAGTGTGCCTTATGATTTTAGTCTTGAGGATGGTCTGGCTATTTGAAATTTGTAGTTTTTTTTTATGTTTATTTCATAGCTCCTTTTAATATCAGGGATTAATGTTCTCTGGCCAGATTTCTACTCCGGATTTCTGTCGTGCAGCTATTACAGAGTCACAAAAAAGTTCCCCATTTGATTCAACGTTGTCTGTGTAGCAGCAAGACTCCACTCCTTGCAGGTTACTATAAAATACCGCTTACCCAATCACACACAGTCATTAACAGCAGTGTAATGTCCAATGGTATGCAAGTGCAGCAGTGTCTTATCCAATCAGGCGCAGCATGCCTTTAGTCATAAGTGTGTGAGCCATTAGCATGGAGGTGTAGCAGTAAAACAGAAGCAGGATAATAAGAAGGATAATAAAAGATCCTGAGGACACGGCAGGGCAGACTGACCATATGGAGTAGGGGAAGTTTTCTGGGTGGACCACTCAACTTGTGAGTGCAGCAATACTGATAGGAAAATAAAAATAAAAGTATACTGTGTAGAAGTTCTGCAGCAGACTTGAGGGCTCCATTCAGGTGCGTGTGTTCATCACATCTCATGGGTCCATCTTTCTTCCCCTGCCAACTTTACTTTTGTAAATTTGTATTCGTAGGCTGGCTTCTTGTCATACCTTTCATATTGACTCTGACACACTTTGTTATGCGCTAAATTTGCAAGCAAGTTGAGCAAATGAACATTGTGCCGAACATTCTGCCATTTCCAGCTACAGATATGATGCTTATAGGCAGAAAGCATGGAAACTTTGTCAACAATTACATTAAAAGTGATTTTTATTATTATTCTATTCTGAATTAAAGTGTGCCATACCATATATAAAATTCTAAGATCTTTCTAAAGATTCTGGGGGAAAAATAAAATATAGACCATATTGTGAAGAGTGCATGGTGGGCAGAGTTTCTTGTGGTGGCCAGTTGCATGCATGAACGATATAAAGAATTGAGAAAATATGCCAAAGAAAATTGCCAGGCTTTGAATGTTTTTTTAAAGCTTCAACCCTTGATGTCTTTGTTGTGCAAGCAATTCACGTTGATCTGCCTTTGATTCATCACTTCATGTCATATTCAGTTTATTAATACTTTGACTTTCATTTCTCTCATTAGGCATCTGAAGGTCAATTGAAGTCTGAGGGAGAACTGGTCTTCTGCAGTCACAGCTGCTTTCTTCTCTATTCTTCCTCCTCATCCTCGCAGTCCAGATCAAACACAGAAACTAAGGTTTGTCCCAATACACAAATTCCATCATCAATCTAAACAGTAGGCAATTAATGCAGTTTTTCTTGTTTTTGACAATATCCTTGACATCATCCTCTGGTCTGATTTCATCCCTCTAGAACTCTGTGGCTCTTCTCCCAGACTCTGAACAAAAAGAGAGCCTTTCTAAAGCCCAGCACCAGTACAGTAACAACATGTCCTCACTGGATGTACATTGCCTGGCCCAGCTCCAGCCCAAGCAGTCTCCCCCTTCGACGCCTCCCATCCCCTTCCCGATGGCAAACGAGACACCTAAGACAGAGACCAAGTCGGACACCATAAAAGTGACCGTGAAGCTGAAGGCCCGGCCAAGAGCCCACCACCATGACGGCTGGCACCAGGGAAAGAGACAGAAGGGTCTCCGCTGGAGGAAGTGGACAGTCCAGGTGGTGGTGCCCAGAGGGAACTCCCATCTCCCAGATGAAGATAAGATCGATGACCTCCTGAAGAAGTTGGGGGCCTCCTTGCGCCCCCCTGCCTTGCTGCGGGACCAGAGGCGTTGCTGTTTTTGTCACCAGCTTGGAGACGGCATCACTGATGGCCCTGCTAGGCTGCTCAACCTGGATCTCGACGTTTGGGTCCATCTCAACTGTGCCCTGTGGTCCACCGAGGTGTACGAGACTCAGGCTGGTGCCCTCATCAATGTAGAGCTGGCGCTACGTCGTGGCCAATCGGTCCGCTGTGCCTACTGCCAGCAGACTGGTGCTACTAGCGGCTGTCATCGCCTTCGCTGCACCAACGTCTACCATTTCACTTGCGCTCTACAAGCTCATTGCACCTTCTTCAAAGACAAGACCATGCTATGTCACGCCCACAGGCCCCGGGGCACAGCCGGACAGGCACTGGAACACGAGCTGCGCTGCTTTGCTGTCTTCCGACGCGTCTATGTCCAGAGGGATGAAGTGCGTCAGATAGCCACTGCTGTGCAGCAGTCTGAGCTGGGCTACACCTTTCGTGTGGGCAGCTTGGTGTTACATGCCATCGGCCAACTAACCCCCCAGCAAATGGCAGCCTTCCATTCTCCTACAGCCATCTTTCCAATTGGTTACGAGGCTTGCCGCATCTACTGGAGCATGCGCCATGGCAACCGGCGCTGCCGCTACATCTGCTCTGTTGAGGAGAAAGAGGAGCAGCCGGAGTTTTCCATCCGTGTCATCGAACAGGGCTACCAAGACCTGGTCCTGACTGACACCAGTGCTAAAGGTACATCCACCACCATTCCTCTCAGAGAAATCAAAATTTTTCATGCTGTCAGTTTTATAACCATTTTGAGTACTTGTCTCACTATTTCATTAGGAGTGTGGGATAAGGTTCTTGGTCCTGTTGCTGAGAGAAGGACTGAATCAGGAACTCTGAAGCTCTTCCCTGTTTACCTGAAAGGAGAGGATCTGTTTGGGCTCACAGTCCCTGCGATCACCAAAATCACTGAATCGGTTTGTAGCTGCGTTTAAAGATGTCATTCGCCACAGCGTATAAAATTCAATCAGATTAATATGGTTCATTCTATAGAGGCTAAAGATTTTTAACCCTTTCTACTTTACTACAGCTCCCAGGGGTGGAAGCCTGTGAGAGGTACTCATTCCGTTATGGACGCAACCCTCTAGTGGCGTTGCCTCTTGTCTACAACCCTGCTGGCAGTGCCCGTGCCCAGCCAAGAACCAACACTCCCTCCACCGCGCTGGTGATAAGGTAACTTTGGATGAAGTTTGCACTAATTTATCTGTGTGGACATAGGTTATCTGAAGATGTATTTGTATTAAGATATGCACTGCAGGATTGCCAAGAGGTTAGAGAGACTTTTATTCAGTTAGAGAACCTTGGCTCCATCCCTGGCAGCTCCATAGATGCTATTCTGCCACCTACCCTGCACTCTGACTTCCTGTACGGGGAAAGTGAAGAGAGAATTTAGCAACAGATATTAATAAACTGTACTGTTATTGTTGTTAAAATTATGTTTATGTCTACCCCCTCTCAACAAACAGGCCACAGCCACAGACTGTATCCAGCAGTAGTGCCAGGTCCAACCAGAATGTGGCCCAAGGAGAAGGTGGTGCCCCCCATAACAAGCCTCCAGTGGTGCACCCCAGGTCCTCTCAGTACCGCTGGATGAAGAGTGAGTGGAGAGCCAATGTCTATCTGGCCCGCTCTCGCATCCAGGTACATTTTGAGCTAGGAATTAGACTAATTTCTCCATTACAATGGAATAAGATTGATGCTGTTGTCTTCTGTTTCCTGTGGACAGAATGAATAGCTAACTGTCTGATGCATTCTCAGGGCCTGGGACTGTTTGCTGCTAGAGACATTGAAAAACAAACTATGGTGATTGAGTACAATGGAACCATCCTGCGCAATGAGGTTGCAATCAGAAAAGAGAAGATCTATAGATCTCAGGTATACATTCTACTTTTTTCCCCAAATATTTTTGATTGTTGAAAATTATATAGCTGCTCTCGATGTATTTCACCTTAAAGTTTCTTCTAGTCTAAAGGTGACCGCTCATCGGTGGTCTATGGCTGCACCGTTTATTCCAATGTGCACAACGAACACATTGGCGGTGTCTAGACGCGCATCGTCACACCACTGTCCTCTTACTTGAGCATCAAATCTTTTATACAGTCAATAATGAATTGTAACTCACCCATGCCAAAAAGTGCCAGGGTAATGACAACAATGGAGCTGTTGGAGCAGGTGGTCACCTTCAGTGCCTTCTGTCAAAAGTTACAGGTAGTAATGTTTCTTCACCCACTTACAGAACCGAGGAGTGTTCATGTTCCGCATTGACAGTGAACATGTTGTTGATGCCACTCGAACTGGAGGGCTAGCAAGGTAGTGTGGAATTGCCTTATTTACTAAGACATTTTTAACAGTAGAGAATGTGAACTTGAAATGGCTTTGTTTTTTTTGTTTTTTGTTTTTTTGTTTTTTTTACATTGCAAGATGAGACTGATACTGTAACATATTGTAAGCATATAAAATGTAACATGATATTATACCTGTGTCAAATCTTTTATTACCTAAGTTATATCTAAAATGTGTGAAAATAACTTTTATTTGTTTTGTTGTAAAGATATATCAACCACTCTTGTGCCCCAAACTGTGTTGCTGAGGTGGTAACATTCGAAAGGGGTTACAAAATCATCATCAGCTGCAATCGCAGAATTGAGAAAGGAGAGGAGGTGGGTTTCTCTTATTTGAACAGACTATATATTTATTTATATATTTATATATATTTATTTGGATATTTGTGTGAGGTGTGTAACTTTGATGCTCATGTGTTTCTTCCCTTGCTTTCTAGCTGTGTTTTGACTACCAGTTTGACACTGTGGATGGTCAGCACAAGATCGCTTGCCACTGTGGAGCTCCCGAATGCAGGAAGTGGATTAACTGAGCAAAACGAAAGCAACAAATACAAATGCATTCCTTGCTATAGTGTGTGGAAGGCCTTATCTCTGTTGAGAGAGGGTTGCTTTCACACTTTAAGTCATTTTACGAATGAGCAGAAGGCCTGAACCCTTAGAGAGGTGAATGAAGCTCCATGTTGGTGAGTCAAGAGCGAGAAAGAATGGGTGGAGGAAGGGAAATGTAAGGCAGTAGCAGGATGTGACTTGTGCCATATGTGAGAGGCTCTGTTTTATTAGATGTCCTCTGTCTGTCTATATGTATGTGTGTTTGGTGTACATGAGACGCAAAATCCACCAGCGAATGAGAGAGCACTGTGCAGGGTGCGGCCTTATTGCTTACTAAGGGCAGGCCCTTTTGTTTCATACTGTTTAATGTATACCGTATGACTAAATGTAGACATCACTGAATGAGGAATGTACAGCAATGAATACCGCGAAGGGAATATTAACTTGCACTAAAAAAATGGAAAAAAAAAGAAAAAAGACAAAAAAATACACACGAAAAACTTTTAAGATACTTGATTCCATGAGTCAGTTTTATCATAGGTTTCTGTCATGTGATTTGTGTGGAATTCGAGAGGTTTTGTATTTATTACTGAGTGAATGAATTTTATTCTCAAAATGATGAGATTGATGAGTTAAAGAAGGCTAGACTGCTATTGTTTTTGAAGATTGAAGAAGACATGCTGTTACTTTTGTATAAATGTACATAAAGAAAACTATAGGAATAACCGACCAAATACTACCTTAACCTTCTTGATGTTTGGGTGTTTTTAAATTGTTTTTGTTTTGTTTGTCATTGAAATTTATTTAAGATGGACGTTATGATTTCAGTTTGAGAGTATATATTATGAATATTCTGTACAGAATTTGTAATATAACCACAATAATTCACAAAGTATTTTTGTTGTATTAAAAGTAAGGTATTGTAGCGTAGTGTTTTGTGACTTACACGTACTTTGACCACTCAAAAAGAAATATTTTTGTTGACTAACGTGGTAACGAGTTATCAGTTACAGAATCAAAAGAACTCTTAAAATAGTAAGAGATCGTTCTGATCTGTTTGCTGTTAATCAGGTTTGATTTTAAAGAACTGTGAATTAGGTTTTAAACTACCCAAAAACAACTTTTAACTTTTTAACACAAATAGGCATAGGAACACCACCATGTTTTCACCTGTTGTTTGTTTTTACATTACATTTACAAAAAAAATATATATAGGTGCAGCGTCTAATGATACTGCAAGTTAGACAAAACTAGTGTGTTACAGAAAGAATCATGTGGGAAACCATATTTGGAGTAAGTAGGTGGTTCTATCTTTTGGACAGCAACGGCATTCTCCTTAATCAGAAATGTTTCTTATACTGACACTTCACAAAGTCACATGCTTAGAAATGGAAGAGTTTTGCGTGCACAATTTCAAGTTGACTGTAAAATTTTGGAGACAGTCTTAGAACTTGTAATGTATATGGCATGTATTTTTTTAACTTTCCGAAGACTCAATTGTATATATTTTCTCAATGAATGGTTGTAACAAAATTGTTTCTTGGATATTTTTCTTCTCTTGTATGATATTACATCATCCTGCCAGTGTGTTTGTGCTACATTTTTCTTGGTCCTGTAAAGTAGTCTGAAATGTTTTTTTGAAAAATGCCTTTTGAAGTGTACAGTAATATGAGGTTTGGAGTTTGTGGAATTGAATTTAGAAACATTTACAAAAATAAACTATTTTACATCTTAATATGTTGTATGTGTTCTGAATTATTTCACTGATCAAATATGGACAGTAAAGGGCTTATTACATTAATTTGCCATGTGTTTGCATAGGAGCAGAGTGGTTAAAGAGACTGTCCTCAACTAATTGACCCAAGTTAAAACCATATGTTAGCAAACATTTGCTAAAGTTCAGTGTCTGAACAAGAGGTTAAATCCGTCTGAGCTCAGGGGACACTGTAGTGCACTCTGACTTCAGTGGAGAAGGGCAAACTAAAGGGCAGTTTCTACTGTGGAATCAATAAAATATAGCATTTATTATTGACAGAAAACTGGTGGCTAAACTTACAAGAGGCCTACCATTCAACAGTTCAAAGGTAGAGTTTTATTGCAAATGCTTTGCCTATATTTTGGTAGTCTAGGAGCTGAAGCTTTCTCTACTCAAGTGTTCATTTCAAGTCCCTCAGGATAAATGACAAGTAAAGAAAAATAACAAGCAGAGATTTTACAGTCAGTGTTTGCAGGAAGCCTTGCACTGAAATACTTAATATTTTAACCCAGGGGTTGTTAAAGTGGGGTCTGGGGAACCCAAGGGGTTCTGAGCAAAATGATTAACAATTTAATTTCAGTATAATTTAAAACTAGAAACTGTTACAATATAAATAAATATATGCATGATTATTTTAACATTATGTTTTAATCTCACCACTTTGAATCAGTGTGTCAGTGTTCGAGTGACATCTAAACAACGAGAGTTTGAAACCCCTGTCCTTACCAGACTTTCTTTCCAAGATGCCCTAGGCCTATCATATTTGTCCTAAGCCCCTTTATTGATGCCTAGCCAACCGTTTTAATTTGGATTGTTAAAAGCTTGTCACTGAGCACTACTGGGGGTGTAAACGCTGCACGTCATTGGTCTCATTAATTTTTTACGAAACTAAAAGGGCGTCATACTGACATCTGTTGGTGAATGCGTGTGCACCATATACGCCGCAGGTGTAACGCCAAAATATGTACTCCTTAAAGAATGTGTTTACCTGGCGGTGTGTCCGTTTTTGGAGTCGGTCTTGTTTCACTGCTCTGGGAAAGAAATACGCTTAATTAATGACCGAAAAATAAACTAATAGCACTTCCTTGTTGAATAATGAACGTTTGTGGTTTGAAATAATCATCATAAGGTAGGTTAATACTTTCAATTTGTGTGACAACGTGGTGTTTTCAAAAAGATGCTTTGCCGTACAAATTGACAACAAAACGAAATATTTCTGATATTTTGCTCCCCGACGAAACATCGAGACGACAAGGGGAACATATTTTCCACGGAGAACAAATTGATTGTGGCACAGCAAAGCCCTTGCCCACTGTTAGTGCTGTTGAAATGAATTTGAAGATGCGTGCCCTGCCTCTGTCAGAGCCAAGCGTACTTCCTGGTGGATCAGGCAGCTCCTCAGTTGTCGTAGTAGACTAGAGGGTAGCAGAAGTGGATGTGGGTGTTGCTGCTACGGATTTCACGCTCTTCATACAGCAGTTTCACGTTTTTGCTGTTTTGAAGAATAAAGGAAGAAAATGGGAAGTACTGTGATGGAGTCGAGCAAGGACAGCTCAAAGAAAACGACGAAGAAAAAGAGAAGTCTGCGGATAAACATGCCAGTGAGTCGGTTAAGTAACGTTATTTTGGCTTGTTACCATAATTGTTATAAAACACTAACTCGGCGTGCGCCTTGTAATGGTTAACACGTCTTGTAGTTTCTATGTAAACACGCTTAAAGGGTTGTAACTTTCAGGCCTTAGCCATTTTTGTTGCATCTTTCCTCCTCGCACGGGACGCGGATGAACGTGCGCGTGCGTGATTGACAGCTGTCATTGGATCGGACTGATTTTCAGTTCGTAAGTCTGTCACGTACACATGTTGGCCGCTATGAGAGCTGTATTACTGCAAAAATGCATTTCATGTATACCGTGGGACATGTTTAGATATGTTTCAGAGTATGCAGACATTTGCCAAATATGTATCCTGTTTTGATAACTCATTGGAAATACAGTTTCTCCCTATCCTGTTGACAAAATATGTCAGCATGCATATCCACCTTAAATATTTTGAAGCAATGTCTCTACGTGTATAGATAGTCTACATTTTGGCTTTTTTTGTGTGTGCATATTTTCAAACACACCTCTAAACACATTCTGAAGTAGCCTATATGTAAAATGGGGTGTGTGTGTGTGATAAAGCTCTTTTCATCTGCTGGTTTTGAAAAGTGCTCAGTGGAACACCTGCCATACTCCTAAATGATTGACCCATTACATACATTACACATATGGCCCATTGCAGTCAACTCCCCTGCTTTTGTGACCCATTTGTAGATCTAAATGCCTGAATTAAGCAAAGCAGCACAAAGTCCAGCAAACATTTGGGAGGAATCTTCCAGCTCCAAAAACACTGAGTCATGATTCATTATGGTTACTCAACAGAGGACCTTCATTTAATTTAATTTGAGTAGACAGGCCTCCTTCACAATTCTCTCTATTCACCATTCTTGATGATTTGGCTGTGGGATGGCAAGTTTATTTCATTCTTTCCAAAAATAGACTTGTGAGTTGGATGGTATTTATCTAGGCTTTCATGCTTTATTCAAGCCTTTGACTTTCAATGGCAAAAACGTCCCTTGAACAATGAAAGGCATGCTGCAGTGACACTGAATTTTTTTGTCTTGTAAGCCATGTTACCTAAGACTTTGCTACAGGCCCGTACGGTCAACTCATTATGTCTGCAGAATTGTACTGCCTCTCTACACCAGCCCGTGTTGTTTTGTCTCATCATCTGCCTTCTTGAGTGGAATGCAAAACCCGGGCCTTGGTATGGGGAAGAAGAATGCCTAGTGTTGCACAGGATTCAGTTGTGGTTTAGAGTTGAATGCTGAAACCCGAAAGTAGGTTGTGTTAGAGCTAGACTGTCCATTTTGGTTTAAAATTGTTCGAAGCTCTTGGGCAATCATGTAAAATCAAGACTGGCCAATAACGAGGCATTCATCACGTCTGTAGAAGACATGTTACCTGTCATAACATGCCATTTTGTTTTTGTTTTTTTCTGTGGCATTTCCTGGAAGATAAGCCATTATCATTAGCAGTAGTGTATCCTTGACACTTGAATTTCTGTTATGTGCAGGACTTCAGTGCATTTACTTCCCCACAAATGAATTCTCAGACCAGCAGCTCAACCAAAGATGGCACTCAGAAGGTATTTTCATTTGAATGATGTCATATATTTGCATGTATTTTTATCTTTTTTCCCTGTGCTTGCCAACTGTTTATTTACTCAAGTTTGCTTTTGCCAGCGCGTATGTTTTTTATTTTGTCTATTTGACACTGTTTGTTTAGTTTTGAGCATATTTTGGTGTGGATTAGGCTAAGCAAAATATTACACAAGGCTATCTTGCATATTCTTCCAATCCTCAGTGGTTTACAGTTACACTCCACCCACTGTGTCCTGGCATGATGGCATCATGTACAGTAAATTGATCCCACTGAAAGAGAGCATCCTCTTCCCACTGTCTGCTCTGATTGAGCTCAGTAGCAATAAACCTCGAACATGTTGGCCACGAAACATATTTTCAAAGCTTTCAATTTTAACACTAATAGGCATACCGCCGATAAAACACTGTCATGTGCTTTGAGAGCTGCTTAATATACAGACAACACTATCTTGGCTGGTTCACTTGCCTTAACACGCTCTTGCACAATGAGAGAGCAAGAGAGAGAGAGAGTTGCTGGCAAACAGACGAGATGGGTGTGTGCGCTCGCTCCCCCAGATTTGTCACAGGATTGGCTCAAAAGAAATGTGTGTATGGAGTATGACCAGCCTTAAGCAAATACTGTTCTGAACCATTTGCGAAGGAGACTAGACAAAAACATCTTTCCCTTTTTGACTTGGTGCAGATTTACAGATAAAGCCTGTACTGTTGTTTTTAGTAGCTTTTTTCCTCCCTGTAGTGCAGTAATGGTTCTCTTTGCACTTTATATCATCATGCAGTTTATCTGTTTTATTCACAGTGGTTGTTATACAGGCTTTAATCCTCAAATTTATGTTATGAAAACATTCTTGCTGTATTTCACTGTGTTTTCTGTAAATATAATTCATGTATGGTAGAGATCCCTCCATCTTAATACCCTTCATTCTCCCAGAGCCCTCACATTCGTTAAAAAATCTGATGTTAGCACATTTACAGCAGACAGTAGTCAGTGGTGGGAGGAGGCTTACTCTGTCTCCCGATAGACTGGCTGCACTCTCTGTGTTTTGTTTTGGTGGTTGTACAGAGAAAGGGGGGGTGGGGGTGGGTTGAGTATATTTTCATGATATTGA
>OMKZ01000369.1:2323-19345 GCA_900302535.1 Neoniphon sammara
TAGTTCAAGGGAAGACTGTATTTAGCATATCTCCCTAGTTTTATGCCTAAGTTTTTGCAGTGTGTGTGTGTGTGTGTGTGTGTGTGTGTGTGTGTGTGTGTGTGTGTGTGTGTGTGTGTAATTCACTGCACATTCTGTCCTTTCTGTCCTCAAGTGAAGCTGATTTAAGTACAGAATTGTGTGATGTGGAAGTTGTACAGCTGTATTGCAATACCTGTTATACAGCACGATACACATATATATTTAAAGAATCGTGTCAGTTATCATGATGCCTTTGTTGTATGTATCATTGTGGTTTTATGAAATAACTTCTCTGCAGTACAGCGTGGATGCTTGACTCTCTTGTGGTTGGGCTGAGACATCCGTTGCTACAGAGACCACTCAGCAAAGCATCCAGGTTAGCCTCATCTGCAGCTGCATCAACTGGTGTCAACTTCAGCTACAGTACATGAAGGCCTCAGCAAAGGCTCAGCACCAAAAACAGAAAGAAAACATTTTGAAAAAGCATTTGTTTATTTTAATCTTTTGAAAAGATACACAACATATAAAATATAGATAGAATCTAAAGCAATGCAATGATTTAATTCATTCCACCACTGGGCAGATAAATAAATAGTGTGCACAGTATGTGTTACAGTAACAATGCATAGTACATAAATTGCAATATTAGAAAAATAAATGTTTTAATGTAAATGTAATTCCTGCAATCACATTGGAGTTTGTTCTTTTTTACTTGTCTTTTACTTCAAGCATGATACTCGGCAACGACGTGAACATCAGTGACACTAAACAGCTTGTCACAGTTGTTCGAAAAAAGCGATCTGAGACTAGTCATTTTATAAGATTTGGAGGAATTCATTCAAAGGGAGCGTACGAAAAAGTCCCCATGAGGAACGGGGAATCTTTCCACAATACACAACTTAAAATGATTCATTTTCAGCTTCAATGTGATACAGCCACCAACCTAATACAGCTCCAACCAGCAGAGTCTTGACTTTGTCTTCATAAACTCCCAGCCATATAATAACTCTCAGACCTGCGATGAACTTGTCTTTACATTACAAAGAGAAACATGGATCCCTGAGGAGATTCCATCATAAAGTTAGTTATCTAAGCTGCAGATTTGATTTGCTCCTACTCTCATTATTTGTACATTCATGGTAAAATATCAGTGTGACAGCAGATTTATATCATGTATGCTCCAAAGAAATTTTCATTGGCCTGGACTCGCACGATTTGGGCAATCTTGTCCACTTCCACAAAAATGCCATCATCTTTGTTGAGGTGAAACACTCCACCCAGGTAGCTGTTTGACAGGATTGCTTTGCTTAACCTCTGGCTGTACTTCCTGGACCGTAAGAGAGTTATATTTCCCCCAGGGTACCGTGGAGTGTCAAGTTTGACAGAGTGATAAAATATACCGCTGTCCATGAAGAAAACCTTGGAATAGATATAGTAGTATCCCTCTTTCTGAATGACAAGCTTCCCCTCTTTGTACTCCATCTCATACAGGAGAGGGTTCGCCTCTGTGCTCCAGAACATGACCGAATCTCTGTGATGCACCTTTTGTCCATCTGGAGAGAAGAAACGAAACAACAGCCACAAAGTAAAGTGAGCTTCACATGCACCAATTTTGCTTAATTATCTTTTTACAATAAAACTGAGGAAATGAAGTGATGAACTGATGAGTGACATAGTGTGAGGAAATATTAGGTGGCATGGCAGGTGGCAAACGTGATAATTATCCACACTTGTACATTGTGAGAATTTGCCACTGCACAAATATGAGAACAATCATATTATACAGTGAAAGGTCACATTATGGTCACGGGAAAGACATCGGTACTGGTCTCACCTGTCAGATGTGCAACAGGTTTGGAAGGAAGAATGACAGGGTTGGGTCGTTTAGTGGGAGGAGGGAGACCGCCTGTGTTGGGAATAGAAGTACTATTTAATGCGTACAATGTTAAGTAATTGATTCCCTTCAACTTTTGAGCAAAGGGAGCTGACACCTACCTGAGATCATCTTGGAAGACGATGCTGAATCAGCCTGCAATAGAGGTAAAAAGGGATTAATTCTCGTGTGTGTGTGTGTGTGTTTGTGTGTGTATTTATTTTCAAGGACAATCATTATTGGTGGACATGACTAAGTTTCTGGAAAATGCAGAATCCAGAAAACTAAGATTCTAATCTGTGATGTCACAATGGAATGTTCTATGGAGCCGTTCCATTGACAGTAAATGGGGAACTAAATGTTACATTTTAACTCATGATTTGAAACTTTGAATGATACTAAAGGTTCTGAGCAAGAAAATTAACCCATATCCCCAGAAGATTCGGCCTGTACTGTGAGAATCTGCAGTCTCCTACTCGCTGTCCGTGCAGCAGCTCTCAGAAGTGTCCCTCCAATAATGTGAATTCTGTTTGGCAGTTTTGTTTACAGGCACCTTTGTTTTTTGCTTTTGGTAAGCTACAGAAGCTAGGTAGACCACATCCTGTCCTCTACCGTCCCCTGCTCACATATGCCATCGCTTTCTATGCAGCGTCAGACCAAGCAAGCCCTGTCTCCCACCGCTGCACCTCGCACACACACAGAAACTGAGTCACTGCTCTACAGTAAAAGCACCTGACCGGCGGCCATCATGGAAAATCTTGTGCTCGTGTCTCCATTCCCCAGAAGTCCCTGAGGTTCTCTGAAATGGGGCCCCAACTCTTAGATACTTCTCCATCTCCATTCCATTCTCTTCCCCATAGTATTGAAATTACTCCACCATCAGCACATTTGAGAGAAAACAACTATTCCGATGAAAGAGAAAATGTCACTTTCGTTTCCATGATGAAATATTTTATACTGTATGCCACTCTGTCCCTTACAAGATGCCATATGCCAGTGCTATGTGCCTCGTGGAAGGCTAACATCTAAAGCAGACAAAGTGTGGATGTTCTCAAGTCCACCGTGGCTCTGTGAGAGTAAAAACTGATCGCTGGACTTTAGAGTTTTCCGCTTTTGTTATGCCAGTGACAGCAAAGCAGACAATTCCCCATTTATATCATCTATTTGTATTATGTGCTGAATTTGCAAGGTTTTGTGATAAATGCTAACTGTCAGAGGTGGAAAGTAACTACATACATTTACTCCAGCACTATAAGTATCAAAGTACTGACTCTGACTGACTCATTACTTGAGTATCTCCATTTTGTAAGACTTTATACTTTTTCTCTGCTACATTTCAGAGTTAAATATTGTACTTATTACTGTGCTTCATTTATCTGACGGCTGTAGTTACTAGTTGCGTTGCAGAATTAGGTTTTAAATGCAAAACTTAAAATCTGACGCGTTGTTAAAGTAAAGTGTAAACCCGCCAGCAGTGTATGGAGCGGTTCGACTTACAGCATTAGGGTATTTCTTACCTTTTACCTTTTTTTACCATTTCTTTTCTAGGTTAACGCATCAATAATTTAACGCTCTGAAAGGAACCATTCTTCACAATTCTTATACTTAAGTACATTTTACTCCTAATACTTCTATACTGTTACTTAAGTAACATTGTCAAAGCAGAACTTTAAATGGAGTACTTTTACATTTTGGTATTGTCACTTTTATTCAAATAAAGGATCTACATACTTTTCATCCTCTGCCAATGACAGTATTGAAACTTTACTCCAAAGTAACTCATCACAACCACATACAGTGTGCTGTTCTCACTTTACATTCTAAGCAGCTTAATAATTAGGACTACTTTTGAAATGAAAATTAAACATTTCTGAGAAAAAACACACTGAGCTTTGCGGTGAGAGTGACAGAATACAAGAGAGGGAAAGAAGAGGTGTTAAGAGAGACAAGCATTAAAATTGAAAATGAGAATAAGGTGTTACAATACAGGTGGAGCTATTGATGAGGAAAGCGAGACTTCTCGGTTTAAAAGGAAAATTAATGAAACTTAAAAAAAAAAAAAGTAGCACTCCAACTGCAGAGGACCTGGCCCCAAGCAGCATACAAGACAAAGTTATTAAAGGTATCATGTGTAGGTGAGCCAACAGAGATGAAGCTGATACTCACTGGGTAGTAGAGGCGGTAGATGAAGCAGGCTTCAATGGCTATGCCACACAATGCCAGACCTACCAGCATGTACAGCAGGATCTGTACCACAGTGCATTGGCGTCGCTGGCGGCTCGGCCTCGGGGGCACGGGAGGGTAGGCGACATGGGTATCTACCATGAACACAGAGGGATATTTGACTCCGCTCTGTGCCATACCTGAACTCATCTCTCCTCAACCAGAGATGTCCTTGAAGTGAAAAAAATCCTCCAGGAGACACTGGAAAGTGTAGCTGAGGGGTTGCAGTGACAAGCAGAGACTTTCCACGACTCAGACCAAGTTACAGTGTGGGTGGGATTGCTTGTGGTCGGTTCAAGTCAAGATGGTTCAAGGCGAGTCAAATGCAGAACATGTCACCCTCAGATACAGAAATCTAGAGATGTTCCACCTTGGGAGGCTGTCAGACACGTACCTGCTGCAGCTACAAGCATGAAAATGAAAGTTTTTTCCCACCACAGCTGCAGAACCTGATAGTCAGTCAATGAGCCCTGTAGTAAAAGACGCATGTGACACAGTAGGTGACCATGCACAATGCATTTTAAACTCCCTTTCATCCCCTCCCACTTCACTGTAATAGCAATTTTGAAATATCTCCAGTCACACTTCCTCTCTTTCTCACACTTATGCTCTGTCTCTTGTCATCTGACAGCAAAAATGAGGTCAAAGCAGCGACACAAAGAGATAGAGATGGTGATAAGATAAGCTTCCCGTCTATTTGAATATAGTTCTAAATCACAGGCATTTATCATTTGGAACTTTTTTATTATCCAAAGCATTTGTGTTTGGGCTCTGTAATTATGGTCAAAGCTCTCTTTGCTTGCTTTGGTAATTTGATAATGAAATTTACACTTTCCACCATTTCCAGAGAGACTAATAAGAGGTTAAGAGAGAGAGAGAGATTAATATGAGAACTTAGACTAGGTGAGAAACTGAGTACAAGAGCTTGTGTTTCAGAATAGCACAGACTTGCATTTGAGAAGTATATGCTCTTTACAATTCTGATGCATAAAAGTGTCACATAAACTTTTGTCCATTCTCCATTTGTCCATGAATTTTCCATAACTGCTTATTCCTATTTAGGATCGTGAAATGTTGTAGCCTATCCCAGCATTCACTGGGCAGAAGTCAGGGAGGATACACCCTGGGCAGGTTGCCAGTCCATCACAAATCTATCCATCATGTGGTATTGAAAAGCTAAGCCAATACCATGTGATTGAAAGAGGAAACTCAATACTTTGGAAGTGGCAGTGGAATGGAAAGAAGTCTGATTTCCTAACATGGTGGATTAATAATCATACGTTTGTGGTTGCATGTTCATAGATTAGGAACAGTAAGGAGTAGAGCAAGGTTTGCAGGATCACTTGAATGAATGACTTGATCAGCATATTTTAAGTACGGATGACACTGTCGATGTGATGGTGTGAGGTCATTTTTTTCTGCTGTTCATCCGGTGCACTCATCTCTTGTAGGAATAAATCAACATTTTTCACAATCATTCTGTTTTGGTTTGCTTGCGGAGCCTCCCATCTTCTCTGATGGTGGTGGAAAGTCAAACTTCCAAGCAGCAAGGGGGCGAGTAAAAAGACCCGACCCTCAGCCGCAGGATCTGGATTCAAGTCCCTGTGTTAGAGAACATCAACCCTGCTGAAGTGTTTTACAGGAAGACGCTGAATCCCTACCAGCTCCAGGGCTGCTGCTCAGTGCCTGACCCTGACCTCTGACCTCCCTGTGGAGGGGGACAAGTGCCGCAAAATGAGATTTTCCTTACAAGGATCATCAAAGTGTGTAACCATGTTTTATCACAATAAAACATGGTTACTGATGTCATTCCAATTATCCCATATATATTCAAATGAGTTCAGATCCAGTTATTGAGAAGGCCACTTTTCAGTCAAATGGGTTATGACAGGTTAAGAGAGAGGTGCATCCTGGGATAAAATCACTAGATTGACAAGCAAGGTCTAAATCACAACTCTAACAAAAATCACAACAAAAATAGTCCTGTAATATTCCAAAAATGATGTACATAAAATGTATCTGTTGTACTCAATAGTTTTGTTGAGACCTTATACTGTGTCATCATCAGATTTAAGATTTTTTTTAGAGAATTACAGCATGTAGCATTTTACCAATAATGATTTTATCTTATTTTATTTTATTTTATTTTATTTTATACCTATAATAGATGCATAGTGTCTTTTAAAAGGAATTCTGTGTTATTTGTATCTCCTTCTCAAATTCAAAATTGGGCTTAAGGAAAGACCGACTAGACCTAAATCATGCCAGGACATGAACTTCTCACCGGAGTAATGTATCTAGTAATAATGAGAGTTTCTTTTATTTTGTTCACAGCCTATACTATAATTATGACATGACGGGGTTTTTGCCTGCTTTCTTTTGCTATAGCACTCCCTATAGGACATTATTAAAACGTGCACAGATTAGTGCAGCATTTGATTATAGAATTTTTTTTTCTACTTGCGCAAAAGTGCGCAAGTAGAATATCAGCTATGAAATAGTATATTCTTAAATCTAATATTTTAACTGTACATTAACAACATTTTCACCTAGAATAAAAATGCACATCTTGTCACCCCACCTCACTTCTGCATGTGGCCATATATGGTGAGCGCTATCGGTCGAAACAGTGTGTGACTTCGCTCTTTTCAGCTTTGATCAAGAATTGAAGTGCTTTTTTCCCACAATCGGAATATGAGAGTAACCTATCGTATATATAATATTGCTTTATTATGCACGCGTAGCCTATAGGACAAATTCGTTGAACGTTGAATGTTGATGGTGAAAGTGGAAAGTGTCTTTCTAAAACTATGCATGACGACTGGAGAGTGATGACAGGGCCTGCAAAACTCTTTTTGCTGGCATGTTTAGTGGACTTGACTTTGGGCTTGGGACAAAACCGCAACACAGAATTCACATTTCTGTTACCTGCTGGCAGTACAGAGTGTTTTTTCCAAACCACTGTGAAGAACTGGAGCATGGAAGTGGAGTACCAGGTAGGCACAGTCTCTCTCTCTCTCTCTCTCTCTCTCTCTCTCTCTGTGCCTTTGTGTGTGTTCCTGTGTCATTTTGCCTCTAAACTGACGATGTAATAATGCAAACTTTTGAGTAGTTTGGTGTAAGTTTATTAATGATTTCTAACAGAAAACAGTAGGTGACCAGGATATGGACTTTGGTCTTGAAGAGATAAGACATGCTCTGCTGCAAAAGGCCAGAGACACCTGACCTGGGTTAACTCTCTGAAACTGCAGTAGAACAGAGAGACAGAGAATCGGTTATGAGGTTACATTTCTGCTTGCATGCATACTGCAGAAAACGCATTTTATTTAAAGGCTACTTTATGTTCTGTTTCAAAATAAACACCAAATAGCACAAAAATGAGTACACCTGCAGATGTTGATATATCAGCAAGTACATACAAGCAATACTATATGTACTGTAATTACTGCATATAAAAAGTTTAGTTTAGATTTATTTGACAAATTAAAAAAAAAACATACATGATATGCTGATAATTGACAGACTTCATACACGATTCCTAAAAATTATCGAGGATAAAAAATACACAATAAAGCCTCAAGGCTTATTTCCATTGTGGTCCTCTAATACTATATGTATTATAATTAATGTCCATTTTGAATCATATCTCTAAAGATTGTAAAATATATGTGAAATGCATTTGAATATATTTCAAAAATTATTTTCATGATAGAAAGCTTTGAAATGAAACACCAAATCTTTATACAGGGTCCACAAAATGCTCGATTGATCCCCAGTCAATTTGGCATGTTCCTCGCTTTAATATTCGGACATGGTGACCTGTCATCACACTGCAAACTCTGGCAGATGCAGGACTGTGGTTTAACGTCCCGGTCCTCACTGCCCCGCTGTGTCACCCCCCCTGTGGTTTTTGACTGCAGTCAGAGCGGAGCCTGGCAGGATTTCTGGGCCATCTTCACTGGAACAGTTGACACACGGCTCACCGGCAGGAACACTTGAGAGCTGCCAGGAGGAGGCCGTCTTACTCAGCGGTCGCCTGTCTTTTTCTCACCCTTTGCTCAGTGGGAAATCACAGCAACACTTGTGGTGGCCTGTGTGCTTGAGGGCTGGTCCAGAATATGGCACTGTGCTTTGACAGATCCCTGCCTGCGCTCTCTGATTGCCATTTTTTAAGACCTTGTAACCACCCCAGAAAAATAAGACTACATAACAGACTTTTGGTCATGTATATGTTTGGGTTGATGCAGCAGGGTGGTCTAGGGGTCAAAGAGTCCGTCCCTCCACCACACAGCCCAGGTTAAAGCCCACCATCAGGAAACATCTGCCCTGCTAAAATGTCCTTAGTCAAGCCAGTAAATCCCTACCAGATCCAACTGTGCCATTCTGTAGCTGATCCTGGCTTCTTATTTCCCTGGAGGAGTGCAAGTGGAGAGACAATTTCCCTGCATGGATCAAGAAAAGTATCCCATTATTATCACGGTGGCAAAACTGTGTTATGTAAAGTTGTTGCTGGATGTACTACAGCAGGAGCTTCAATTTGAATATGGAAATCAGAGCCCAGATAGACAAAACTTTGTCTGGAATGAAAATGTGAACGTAACAGTGGTTAAGAGGGAAAGGTGACTCAAACAAAGCCTGAATATTCTACATTATTTATCTGTGTCCACACATTTCCCTACTAGGTGATAGCAGGGGCCGGTCTGGATGTTGGCTTCTCCCTCATCTCACCCAGTGGATACCGGCTGGCCTCCGACTTCAGGAGATCTGATGGCATCCACATGTGGGTCACCAAAACGCTTTTCTGTGCAAAACCAACATCTTTCCTGTGACCCTTAATCCCCCAAATACTTTTTCTTTGTTTGGAAAGCCATTCTTCAAAGCAGTGGTTGAGGTAGTGGTTAAGCCTTCATTCCCAGAGTACATAAATACCTTTTATGCATTTTGATATAAAACTGTAACTCAATCTTCACCAGGAAATGTTTGAAAAATCCAGATGATTGCACCCTATTATTTAGTTAAAACTGAATAATGACCACATTTAGTGGCGAGCACTATACTGACTCCTTAAACTTTGATTTTCCCTTATATTTTGCCTTAAGTAGCTCCAAATTTAGGAAAAAAAAGTTGCATCATGTTACATACATATTCTGTATCTGTTGGTTGCAATGCTTCAATGAAGCTACATCACACTTATATTGAAAGAAATATTCAAACCTAAGACAACAACATGTAATGCTTTATGGCTGCAGCATTACATCAAACAGAAAATATCCAGATGTCTTGTGCATCATTTTATACACATTTCCATGTTATTCAGCAGGACACATTTGATGTCTCTGGAAACCTTGGGATATCCACCAGAATTTAAATAAAGTTCCATATGTTTGAGCAACGCAGCAGACATTTGGAATGACAAACCCACTGATGTGAGGCTAGTGTCAGTTATGATATGATCAAAGCAGTTTACTCTTCTTTCAAATGATGGATGCCTCAGTGTGGAACTAAGGTCTTCATTTCTCTGTCTTTTTGTTCCTTTTTCAGGGTGCATCCCACAGACGACGGAGACTACCGGCTGTGTTTCGACAACAGCTTCAGCAAGCTGTCAGAGAAGATGGTTTTCTTTGAAGTGATCATTGACAGTCAGGGCGAGAATGACGGAGGGTACGAGGAGTGGGCGGACATGGCCGTGCCGGAGAGCATGGTGGATTACAAGCTGGAGGACATCAGGGTGAGAGGGATAGGAAAAGACAAGGATTCAGGCTATGGCTCGCCTCTAGAAAAACTCTTTCTGATGTCACTCATTTTGATTTTGCTCCATCCCGGCAGTCTCTTTCATCTCCTCCTCGCTGACGTTATTTTCCTCCTCCTCCAGGCGAGCATCGACTTGGTGTACCAGCACCTGGAGAGGAGCCGTCAGGTCCAGACCATGCTGCGGGCTTTTGAGGCTCGGGATCGCTATCTTCTGGAAGACAACCTGTGGCGGGTGTCCTTCTGGTCCTGCCTCAGCCTGCTCGTCATGCTGGCCGTGGCTGTCACTCAGATCTACACTCTGAGACGCCTCTTTGATGACAAGAAGAGGGTCTGCACATAGTCACTCACGGCACGACTGTTTCCCTAACTTCTAGCCAAGATAACACAGGGCCCAAATGGTGTCTGACTTGAAAGATGGACCTCAAACACAACACATCAGCTTTAATGACATGCGTGATAGCTCGCATTTTTGAGAAACTGATTGATCATGCACAGGAAGCTCTTTCATTTCATCTCAGCCAGAGAAAAGTGCTTGCTTTTATGTTTTGGCTATTGAGATATCGGCAGCAGAGGTTATTAGCATTTGCAAATAATGATTCCAGCGACTAAAACATTTGTTTGAAATCATATTGCACGTTGTCAATCATGTTCTCAGGCTTTTAGGACGAGGCTTCAGGCATTTTTCATACATTTTTTATGGTTTTATGATTTTGGCAGCAATGTGATTTGGCAGATGGGTGACAAATTAAAGGAAAAACCAACATAAAGTGTCTTAGTAAGGGTGAGTGTACCTTGGCATATGTCTCTGTACTGGAGGGATGGAGCACCGTTCTTCCAAAAGATACTGTGCATAGAGAGGGATATTGTAGTAGGGTTACAGTGCATAAACCCCCCATTACAAAGAAAAATGCACATTTGAAAGTTCAGTAGTGCAAAAATTAAAGGTACTGGTTTACAGAGATGTGGAATGAAGTGATCAGATGAGTCATCCTTCACCATATTCTCCACAAGTGGGCGAGTGCATGTGTGGCAAACACCAAGAGAGCGGGACAGGCCTGAATGCTGCACCCCTACAGTGACAGGGGTCTGGTGGCTTTGTTTTGCTGTAGGGGGCATTTTCCTGACATGGTTTGGGTCAACTAGTCCCTTTAGAGCCCTTTAGAGATTATATGACTGATCAGAAACATTTTTGTCCTTATGAGAGTGGTCTCTTCCAGGATGACCACGCCCCCATCCACAGCAACCGAGCTCAATGAATAGTTTGATGAAAATGGTGTAAATCATATGATATGGCCCTCACAGCCACCAGATCTCAACCCAAGCGAACACCTGTGGAAGATTTTCGACTGACGCATAAAGACAGCGCTCTCTACCGCCATCATCAAAACACCAAGTGGGGGAATATCTTTTGGTAGAATAATGTTTATCCCGCCAGTAGAGTTTCAGAGACTGAGAATCTGGGCCAAGGCACATCGAAACTGTTCTGGCAGCTCACCTTACTCAGACACTTTATGTTGGTTTTTCCTTTAATTTATCACCCATCTGTAGTTTGTAGGGGGGGACTGTGTTTCAACATTCAGACCCAGGTCAAAACACTGCCATTGGTATCCCTGCTGAAGCGCCCTTGAGTTAAGACACTAAACCAGCTCTAATAGGGCAACTTCTCTCCAAGTGACCTGAACTTCCTCTGGGGGTGTATAAGGGAATTTCCCAGGGAATTTCCAACAGCTTAATAAACTCTAAAGCCTCAGTGATGACCAAAGTGTAAAGTATCATTATTTTGGCCCCATGACTTGTTCTCAACTTCCTAATAAACACACAACCTGTGCTTCCGATATTTCAACAGCCAAAACCTTAAACCACTTTTGATGGAAAGCAGAAGATAGGCTTCTAAAAACATTATTGTGCCAAAACTATTTATGCCAGTCAGAAACACTGGACAAACACTGAACCTGATAAGATAGTGAGATTAAATTTTTGCAGCAAAAAGATATATTTTTTGCAGTCATTGTTTGCCAAGTCTTTGTTTACAATGCAAGCATATGCTAAAGCATTCTGATCAGTGAACGCTAATAAAATACTTACTGCACTAATATCTATTTATAATACCATTAGGGATGGATTAAAGTAAAAGCACAGCTGTTCTCAATGGAATGTTTTCTTTTAATTAAATTTCAGATATTACATTTCAGGTTCACATTTATTACATTATGTTTTATGAAGATGAGCCAAAATAAACCCAAATTAGATCAGAAACCCTACTCCTGAGAGTATATCATAAACAGATGTTTTTTTTTCCCTTTCAACTAAGAATCATACTGAAAAGACATATCAAATGTAAAAGGCAAATCATATTTAAATACAATAATTAGTGCGCCGAAAAAAGACTATTCACGCAATCATAACTGCAATTTCCCTGATCAAGGGCTCCATCTGGGAGGCTAAAATAGGCAGAGTGTACAGTGAAGCAATGTAGTGGCAAGTTAGCTTGTTTGGATCCCTTGTGGTAAATTTTGTTTTATACAATTGCACTTAGGATAAAAATACATTATACATTGCCCATGACAGAATATTGAGTATATAAATCACTACACAAACATCCAGACGTACTTAAAATACCTATTTACATATTTGCTTGTACAGGTGCAATGCCTAGCACTGCTCATGCCCTTGTGTCACTCTGTGTTTTCTCTACTTTCTGCTGTTCACCTTACTGAGAAAAACCTCACTGCACAAATGACTCCTTAACCACCATCATTATCTCATTCTGTCACCATCCTGCTGAGACACACCAAACCTCTGCTCTGTAGTCTGTGCTCCAACTAGGACACATTCATTATTGGAAAACATCCACTGGTAATGCTTAGCTGCTTGAAAGGCATTTCTTCCCTGTCACAGACCAGAAACATGCTGCAATAATAAACAGCACTCTCATGTTTCCCAAGTTGAAATGACATTATGCCTTGGCACAGTATTGGGTAATTTATTCATAGAAGAATATGTTTGTACCTCAAATTACACTTCTTTGTATGAATAAAGAATGAACTGGTCTTTAGGGAGCTTGGTGTGAAATTTGGTAGAATATGGAAAAGTCTTTGTATGAGATTTATGTTTTAAATTAAACCGCACACACCATTAGAACCTGGTGGAGCTTTTAAATCATCTTAAATGTTCTTGACGGTTTTAGACATTTAATGCAAATGAACTTTCACTTCATGGAAGAACCTTATTTCAGTGCAATTCAAAGTTTGCAGTTCAAATGAGCAATAAAAGTGCAATTTCCAATTTAAAAACAAAACAAAAAAACCCTCTTATTTCATACAATTATAATGCCAGTGTCATGATCATTAATCTAGGCATGAAAACAGATGGTGGAGCACTTTTGTGATGTGATGTGAATTGAAAACAAGGTATTGGCAGTTGTGTGGTCCAGCTCTGGTCATGGATTGAAGTCATCTCGCGTCCGCTCCACGCTGGTCTGGGTCACCACTGGTTTCGACGGGGAGCAGGGCGCCTGTTCAGGAACAATCGACCAACATTAATCTATTTCTCTTCCTTCTGACATGAACTTTGATATGCAACACTGCAGGATCCAGTCATCGCTAGGGTGAGGTTATTTGCAAAGGAGCATCCTCTAGTCTTGGAAAGATAACCCTCCACTTATTCAGTGTCAAAGACAAGTAACATGTGGAGGATGTATTGTAACTGCAAGATTAGATGAGGCATTTGTAAACTCCAGTCCTGCTGTGATTTGGATTAAAGTGAACAAAGCAATACCTTAGAGATTTTGACTTTTCAATGTCAAAGTGCTAGGTAGACTTAAAGTACATTTTGCATTGGGTGAGTTTAGTGCAGAAAGATGCATGCAGAGGGCAGGGCACACAAGTAAATGCTTTGAAATATAAATCCTGTCTATGAACTGGGGGTAAATTTTGCACATGGCTTGATTTTAGCAATACATAAACATATAATGCAGTGTTAAATGGTAAAGGCACTACTCCCTACTACTAAGACAAGGTATTGATTTTTGTGTTTCTCAGAGCATTCAGTTGAAAATGCATGAGCTGAGAGTAAAGCACAGTGACCGTTCTCTCTGTAATGCCTTAATGGCTCATCTCTCTGAAGCAGGCAGCCTGCTGGCAGAGTTGCCATAGGAACGTCTGCAGGCTTGTGTCAGTCTGAATGGGCTGAGGTGGGAGAAATGTAGGCAAGTGAGGAGAGGAAAACCAGGAAAGTCTATGTGTACTGAGAGAGGAAAGAGAGAGAGTGGATCACACAGGACACAGGGAGACACCAACCACCAGAACCAGTCCCTTTATTGTACACAACACCTCTTTATTAACTTCCTGTCCAAATCAGTTCATTTTGTTTATTCAAATCCATTAATTGCTACAGAGGCACTTGACAAGGATTTGCAAAACAAAAGAAAAGCGATTTTTGCAGCTGGGGTTCCAACCCCATTCAATAGATCCAGACAGGGAAGGGAAAGAAAAGGGAGGCAGGGTACAACCTTTAGGGAGAAAGACAGTCGCCATAACCTTGTGTATTACATGGCAACAGCTTTCTAGGCTTGTCAGGGGACAGGCTTGAGTGACAAGTGCCTGATAATGAAAACTGAAGTAGCCAGTCAGGAATTGAGTGATCGTATCACAGGAACAATAACTTGTCTATGCCAGGGACTTATGGCAGTTACCTAGAAATCTAATGTGAAGGTTTGAAATATAATCTGCTTTGGGCCAATTTTAAGCACCTTTTCCAGCTCCCACTGGCACTGTCACTGACAGCCAGACCTGCTGAGAAATGTAGAGGAAGGAGAAGCACATTGTGCCTGGAGAGTCTGTGGTTTGGGGCAGTTTTAACTTCCTTGGAGTCTAAACGTGTATTAGGTTTCTGTCCTTTGTGGCAAGCACAGAGGGCAGTCTAGACAGCCTCTCCAGACAGGATGTGTCTTCACACACCACAACAGAATTCCAACTCCCACCACCACTAATGATCAAATCAAAAACAGAAAACATCAAAGAAGTCCATTGTCACATGCCCTCCTGACCCGCTTCCCCCTATAATCGCACAAACGTTCAAGGAAAAAAAAAAAATCAAATACCCTCACATAGCAATCAAAAGATATTAATCGGCCTATAATTACAGCTGCAGAGACAATCTCCAGCCCTAAGTACCCTCCCCACATACAATAGGTTTAGACAGCTGAACCCTGTAATACAACCCCAGTGACAGCGTGAGAGAAAACAGGGAGGGGGTTGAGCAGAATGTAGTTGTACAGAGCTGATACAATTGCAGTCAAAAACATCAAAAGAAACAACAAATGCCCAGGTTATAAATAATGCGTCGGGAGATGACCAATCTCTTTTCCCCTACATCCGGGTCTATGTAATGACTGTTAGTGCTTCTATTAGTATGATGACTACATTTACATTTACAAAGGTTGGGCTTTCATTATTATCAATAGCATCTCTCTCTCTTTTTATCATTAGCTTGGAATTAAATGTCATAATCAGCGTTCACCTCCTCAATAGGCTGTCTATATACAAGGCTATTCTATAGATGGCAGCAGAACTGATAGCAACCATAAACGTCTTTTTGTCAGCTAAGCCCAGAAAGGGTCGAGCCAACCTTCTGAGCATAATACCATCCTTACACTCTAAAAAAAACACAGCCTCCTCCTCGTCTACACGTCCCTCCACTTCACCCTGCTTGGTCTCCTTTGAGAGGAAACTGTACTATGTGCTCTGTCATATGCAAATCAATTAAACCAGGAATGAACAAAATTTACCAGAGGGCTAAAGGCCTTGCTGGGGTTCAACTGAGACTAAAGGGATTAATGTTTTAGGCTTCTACGACTTGGAATTAATGGAGAAAAAGCGTCCCGCAAAGTGCAGACAAGCCTTCTCTCTCTCCATAGTTTCTGTGCATAGTATTATGTTAACGGACTAAAACTTCACCATTATGAGTGGCTTTGTCGTAAGGCTAGACGGTTAAGAAGTGCTTGGATTAAAGTGGTCAATCTAGCTGACATCTTGTCACTGTGGCAGGATATTCACAGAGCGAGCTGAAGCTACTTTTTCAAACTCCTGCAGCCCTGCTCCGTGGCTTAACTGTCCTTTTATGCTTCTTCTTTTTTTTTTCTTTTTCTTTTTTTGCTGCCATCAGAAATTTGTTTTAAAGCTACATTTATGAGAGTCATTAAAAAGGACAAATCACTCATAAAATAACACAAGGGGAGGAAAAAGTAATCATGAACACCACCAAAATAACAATGATAACCTATGGTTTCTCAGTATGAAATCAGTTAGAAAATGGAAACCCAGAAAAAACATTAACAATAGCATATGTGTGTATATTACACAGAGATCTAGAACTGGGATATCAGGGGCCGATCTAAAAAACGCAGAGGGAGGGGAGAGGAAAGCCAGCCTGTTGTGTTATTTAATAAGCTGCTGCTGGGCACCTTGTCAGAGGAAATAAAACAAGGCAGTTATTATAATACAAATAGGGCTTAAACTGAGAAGGTATGAGCCATTAATTTCTGACCACCTACACAGAGCCATTTAATGCATCGCCTCCTGCTGGTCAAAGATGAATGCATCCCACAGATCAGCTGGATTTTATTATGTATTATACAATTTCCAGAGAAGTTATATTCCAATCTTTCCTTGTTTTAATATTCAAGTGGTTAAAAGCTTCCTTTCTTTTGTGCACTGATCACATCTGCTGGAGACTAACGACGGTATTAGCAGCTTATTAACATTGCTTTGTTAGACATTGTACTATGGCTGGACGATGCACATCACCATGCACAGATATCAGTCAGCCCCTCCCCTCTAGCCTCCCTCCCTCCTGGCCTATAGTGTGCAGATATACACACGCACACACACACACACAGGTGGGCTTGGCCACAGGTCTAGTCTAGCAGGGAGGGCTCGGCAGGGCGGATAATGGTGGGCCGGTGCGGAGGTGCGCCAGGGGGTCTTCGGCTGCAAGGAGGAAAGAAGATACAGAACAGGAGTGAGATGTGCTCACAGAGAGGGAGGGGAGAAACCAAAACAACCCGACAGAGATAAAAAAAAATGGAAGGTAGGGAGAAGAAGGGAGGAAGGAGGACAGAAAGGAAGAGAAAGAGAGAAAATGATAGGAATGAT
>OMKZ01000373.1:1557-19302 GCA_900302535.1 Neoniphon sammara
TGAATGCCAGGTAATGGAGCCTGTTGAAGGTCTATAGAGGACTTGTCCCTGGCCGTGCTGTGATGGGCAGCTTAGCGCTTCGCTCCAGGCCTTTGCTCTTGCCTGAGCGCGCGCACACACACACACACACACACACACACACACACACACTTGGTAGTTGTCACATGTAAAAAGACTTTGCACCTACAACACAGCCAGGAGCTTGGCATTCTTGCTTGTGTCAATTTCACAAAGAACACACTATTATCTGTTAGGAGGAGACAGGCTTCGGTTCGTCAAACAGATTTTTCAAAACAACTTTTTGCCCTCATTAAATGCTCATTTGGTGTTTTGTTTGTTCACCTCTTCTAGACCTCCTTTGCATATGCAGGCTGGTATTAACTACTAAGAGGCTCATTAACAATAAATCAGAGCTTGCAGACGATGAGAGAGAAATCAATTTATCTGTAGGTGAGCATAACACTTGAGGTGATGGATTTAAAACCTGTTTCAACACTTCTTAGTCAACATGCGCTGTCTGTTTTTTTCCAGCTCTTCTACCACTTATGTTTTCTGTGGCTCTTTGTGTATCTATTGTAGGTCTTTTATTGTTTAAATAAATGGAATAAGCAGCTAATCAGAATGTTTTACCATGCTATATTGGTACTTAAATTATTGCTTATTTTGCTCAGGACCGAAAGACCTTCAAGGACCCCTGGGGGTCCCTGAATTTCCTTTGAAAACCATTGCTCTAGGCTACAAAAAAAGTCAAATTCAATTTCACAGACAAAAACCTGGTGAAGTTCAATAATTTCAACTGATTTTTTATATTTTTGTAAGCCTGATCGTGTGATAGCTTGTGTGTGAAAACAGAAGACAATAGCTGCATCTATCTGGTGTATGTTATACAAATTTTAAAAATGCCTTCCAGCCAATCACTTTGGGTCCTGTTGCAAAATACTGGTAACAGTATAAAAGTGCATTTTTGGCAGTGTTAGCAGCTTCAGTGAACTATGATGCAAAGCTCTGCGGCCCTGAGTTGACACAGTGTAGGACAAAGACCCTGGAGCAGTTCAGTAGGGCTGTTAGCAGTGCAGGACAAAGGCCTGAGGCTGCCACTGAGCAAGGTCAGACTGACTCGGGAGAGACACAGAGAGAGAAACCAAGTAGACAAAACCTCTGACCAGCCGACTGGCCGCCAGACAGCGAAACTAATTGACGGGAACAAAACCAACCTTCTGCGGTGATCTGGAAGTGGGGACAGGTGACTGCGACCTCATGTTCTTAGCTGAGGAGCCTGCTGACAGCCAGACAAGAGAGAGACACAGACACACAGAGAGAAGAAAAGAGGGCAAATTCAAATTAAAGGGCCATTTTCCACCAGTCACCAGGATGACACAGCATGAGTCACGCAAACATACACACATAGAGCTGAGAGAGGCCGGTAGCTTAAAGCATCAATGAATCAAATAAGCAGTGATGTGCTGCAGGTCCTTTAGGCTGCCTTAAGCTGTTTCTACATCCAACAGCTGTTTCTGCTCTAAGCAGCGAGGGGTAAAAAAAAAAAAAAAAGCACCCCATCTGCTTATTATGCTGCTGGGCAGTGCAATACATCAGAAAGCACTAGGGAATCAGTCAACTTGGTAGCATCTGTAAATAAATGAATAACTAAAACAGAGTTTAGGTCGATGTTGGAGAAAACTGTTGTTGAAATGTATGACATGCATTTCTCAAGGGGAGTGAAAAAATATCCAGGAATCGAGTGGAATTTCAATGGGATTGACTTCAGCCGTCTAAAAGTCCAAAGGCATTTTCACACTTGTTCTAAAACATCACATATCAGAAAATATCAGCGTCTGAAGCAGGTTAGTAGAGGATGCACTGGTACCATTGTTTAGGTGGATGTTAACAAGACAAGAAAGCCAGGACAAAAGGACAGTAGCTGAGAACTGCAGGTAGGGGGAAGAAAACACAGTAGAACAGGTGGTGGAAGCACCAGGTGTCAAAAGTCCGAATGGAAAATTAGTACCATTCCTCAGCGGTAGGCTCATTGTGACCGGAGAGTTTACCTGAGTACGGTGGCCTAGGAGGGACAGGGGGGCATAGCATTTTGCCCACAGACTCAGAGAAGTACGGACTGCCCTCTTTGACACTGTCTAGGCTCCAGCTACTGGGTGTGGGTCTCACTTTGACACAGTACACAGAAATATCACACGTCAATATACACAGGTCATTGGGTTACACAAGACACACAACACAGAAAACACAATGATCACAATGGCATCATACACATTTATATTTAGATGAATGCTATGAAAAGTGACAACATGCTGGAAATAATCAACAGATTATTACCATTTTTTAAAGGACAATTCCACCTGAAAACTCATTAACACTTTAAAAACTGCATTGTGTGTCTGGTGCTGTTTTGTTGTAGTAGAGTATAATTCTGCAGCTGCAGCTACAATTGAACTTAATGGGACAAATTGAGAAGTGAGCTCTCCCTCTTCTATGCTGGATTTCTCCCTGCATGTTTGTTTAACATTGCTACAAACTGATGAGTCTACAAAGGAGCCCTTGCTTATTTATTTTAAGGGGTTGACACTGAAAAATGACAGCTGGCATTTCTGATTTAGATCACTGAGTTTTTCTTGCTATTTAATGCCATTGTTCTTGTACTGAGGATATCTCTGAGTGATGTCAGTGGATCCAATTTTGGCCAGTTAGCCATGGAACAAAAAAAACTGCACCAGAGACACAATATAAATCACCAATCTAATGTTTTAAATAGTGTTCATTTGTTTTAGGCTGGAAGTTTCCTTTAATATATACTGCCCTAAAAAGCCAAGCTGCAGTAACTTCTTTTTCTGACTTACTGCTCTAACTGCTGACTAAAAGTCAGCAGTTGAGACAAGCATTTAGACAACAAATACTACACTTTTAAACCTTACTTAATTATATGCTATCCAATTAAATACCAACAATATCTTTGGCAGCACTGCCAGTATCATTCCCTTTAGCTTTTTAGGGCAGCATCACTCAGGATGTTTAGTTATAAAAGGAACATTTCACCCAAAAGATCTGTCCACCCCCAGCAAGTACAAATCAGAAGAGGATAGATACAGTTTGCCAGTGGAAATAGTTTCCAACAAAACTCTTTGCGCCCGAGATTGTGGTTTATGCACGCTGTTGCACTGTTTTTGGAAAGAGCTGTTGCTGCTGAGTTTTTCACATGTAAATTTTTGATGGGTTGAGTTCCATAAATGCAAACCCATCCAGCTTTATTTTATTGGAGCGCCGGGAGACTGGGAAAACTGTAGCAGAACAGAAACCTCATCAAATCACACAGGAACTGTCTGGATGGATAGACTACACTAGGGGTGGATGGGAAAATATTTCTTTTTGTGTTCTGGGTGGTTCCTATAAACATCTGTCAGTAAAACTGAAGTCAAGTTAAACTTCCATCCCACTAAGGGACATTTGTTTACAATCGTGCAGCACGATAAGAAACAACACATAGATAATAATACAAGCCAGTACAATACAACACAAAACCGTAGATGAACTTGCGAGAGTTTGTGAGAGAATGGGTTCGTTTATCTACATAATTTGGTTGTGAATTGCCATCATTTTTATTTATTTTTTTTTTAATTTTACTTATTGTTGGATAGCGGTGGGTGGGTTGAAGGAAGAGTAGTGTAATTTTATAGTTAAATAAACAGCAGAATTGGCAAATCAATTTCACAACACAATTCTTGTAAAGTGAAATGAATTTCTAGATTTATACTGTAATTACACACACACACACACACACACACACACACACACACAAACACACACAAAATCTAGTTTTCATACAATAAAGAGAGGCAATTATAACAAAGCATAACTAAGATATGGTAAAGTACACGCAGGTAAGGTCACAAAAAGGCTGCAGTAGCTTGACACCTGTGAGCGGACAAAAGTCTTATTTTTCAGGTGTTGAGAGGAAAACTGCTGTCTGATGCGTGCTATATTTCAAAGATACTATGTATGACACTATGTAATAATGAGAGGTTTACAACAGCAGGAGCTCCGACAAGCTGCATCTTTATACGGTATAATCACAGGTTCTCTGTGAATTCTAACACCCATCTTTATAGTGACATGTGGATGGTGTCAAGTTGCAATTTTGCAATAATTCAGCTATCTTTATCTCACTGCATTATTTACTGGTCACACTTACATCACACGGAAAAGTGTGTAATTCAAATGTGCGTGCGCACGTTTGTGTGAGAATCACAGGGAAAGAAACACATCCAAACTACATCCAAACACATCCAACAACACATCCTCTTGACTTTAAGGTGTCTCTCTATGTATTTCTCAACACCTAAACTGTTTGTTAGCATATCTGCTCATGCAGGATCTTTGGTATTGATAATTAAATCACAGAATTAACTGGAACAAGTTCTGCCTTTTTGCTGTACCTTTTCACCACAATTATTAGATAGGTGCAATAATGAACCAAAATGTGTAATACAATTAAAATAAATACTAATACTAATTATACTACTACTAATAATAATAACAAAAATAAAATTCTAAATACAGTATATTTCACAAGTAAAATGTGATGTGATGGTGGTGTGATGATAGTGTGAGCATTATTGAGCACTCTGGATTAGTTATTCATTCATTCATTCATTCACCCATTTATATATTTATCTGCTTTCCTTTCTAAAAATTTAAATTGGGTAAGGAGAATAAAATTGTATTATGATAGGGTTAGGCATAATAAGTAAAAACCTCAGCCTACACCTTTTCAATAGTAATACTAATACTATTACTTCTCACCACTATGTATTCATATATCTGTACTGCAAAGGTTGGTAGAGGATGGAATTTGAAAGGTGGTATATAAATATCTCATCTCGAATGATGGAAAGAATTACATTTCACATGTTCATTTTATACCCTCTGTGCTTTGCTATGGTTCAGATGAAGCAATCATCTTTTTTTTTAATTAGACAAGGAGGGTCAGCTTTCAGTCTCAATTCACTGGCATATTTTTCCCAGAAAATGCAAAAATATGCGTCCCCTCTGGCCCGTGCAAAGCAAAAATGACAACTCAGGAGAGGAAAAGAGCACAACTAATAGATATGCATTCATACATATGAATGTCACACACGTCCATCAGCACTGCAGGAATACTACCTGCCGTTTTATTACTCTTCCAGGATGAAGGAAGATGAAAAGCTCTAATCTAGACTGTCTGGTTAGGAAGCAGAGAAATATGCAGCTGACTCGGTGCATGTGTGTGTGTGTGTGTGTGTGTGTGTGTGTGTGTGTGTGTGTGTGTGTGTGTGTGTGTGGTGTCCTGAGGAGGCTGTGCTCCCCGAAGCAGCTGTGTGAAGACAGATGCCTCCAGACACTCTGTGGTCAAGCTGTCACACACACTCTATGTCTGGACAGATGACCGCCACCATGGTCTCTTAGGTGCACACAGCACTCTAGGACGACGGCATAAGCATCAGTGAATAATACTCAGGCTTTGTTCAGACTGCAGACAACCGATTTGTTTCTCACATCTGATCATTAGTACAGACTGTCCACACTGTTATCTGCAAGTGATCAGGTCGGATTTGTGTGCTCAGGCAGTGTTAAGTTATCTGGAGTGGTTGCTGTGGTAACGATGCAGGTGTGTATGCGTATGGTGACTGGTGGCACAATTTCCAAATGCAGGATCAAAACAAAAAGATCCAGACAATATGAATGTACACGCATCATCTTTGACTGTACGCCATCTATTTTGGAAGTCGTGGTGCAGAGTTCCTCCATCATAGCAGAAAAAAAAATACAAATGTGTACTGCAAAAAATCTCTAAAAGTCATTTAGTCTCATATTCAGTGTTAAAGTCTTGTTTATCTTAAAACAAGTGAAATAATCTGCCAGCAGGATGAGATAATCCCAGTCGTTGCAGGAATTTTTCTGGGAACAAGTATGAATATGTTGAAACAAGGCAGATCAGCCTATAACGTAGAGATATTCTGCAGGGTGGCTTAAATCTGATTTTCAAAGTTGGCCTCCAAAATCAGATTTTGGGCTGTTGGTCCTTTCAACACTCCCTTTTTTCCAGAGAGTCTCCCATTTTTTTTAACACTTCCTCCTCTTACTTTTTTTTCTGTTTATGGTATAGGATAATATGAGGGTGTGGGAGGTGGTATTTGCAAATGCTTGAGAAAACATCCCCTTCTTTCCAGTGTAATGCTAACAGGTATGGAAAGGCTACACCTTCCAACATCACCCACTCACAGTGTCAGCCAATACTGGCATTATTACCCTATTTGAAAATGACTCAGTCTGAAAGTCAAGTGTATATTTTGAGGGTTTCTAAGAGTGTTGAGTGGCCAGTCCAGTGTGCATTGAGGAGGAGGCTGTGAAAGACTTTTAAAGGTGGTGTTTTACCTTTGTCTGGAGCTGAGAGGTTGGGGTCACTCCTTGGTAGAGTGGTATCACCTATCTGATGAGGAGGGGCTCTCTGCACAGAGAACAAGTAGTTCAAGTTACTGTTAAATACTTACAGAATGAAGGGATGTGCTCTATTTAAAGTCACAATCAAATAAAAAATGAAGTTTTCAAACTGCTAATTTTCTATGCCAGAATATATACTTTTAACAATAAATGCCAAAAACCTCACTAAATATTGATTTTTTAAAATTTATTTTTATATAAAAATCCCATTACTACCGAGAAAACAGTGTATATTCAATGGAGACATCATACTGCACCAATAGGTGTGAACAAAAATTTCATTCACAAAAATCACATTTTTGAACAAGCACACTTTCCCCATCAAATAAACTTGCCTTTCTCTCCCTAACTGATCTCCTGTTGGACTACAGTTTTGAATGATGCCTCTCTGCTTTAAGCCCTGCCCAAATAACTTGTTTCAATAGGAAATTCATCAAATTAAGGAAACACGAGGCTCTCAAAATGCCATTTCATTATGATCTTAAAGGATAGTATGGGTAAAAAAAAACAAAAACAACTTGCTCAATAATTTATCATATGCATTTGTGTGTGTGTCTGTGTGTGTTAACCTGTGCAGGGTCCATGGGGTTGGGGAAAATGGCACTAACTGGTCTCTCTCGGGGAGACAGACAGGCGTTTTCTCTGGAATGCTTGTGTTTGTCGGCCATCTGGGGCGAACCTGGGAGCGGACAGCAAGAGGTGTTAGAGTGGTTACACACATACGTACAGATGTGCCTAAGTGCCCATGTATGCAGACACAGGCGTGCTCACATACACACTTACACACATACAGGCAAACACACACACACACACACACACGGGACCAAATAGCAGCAAGGTGTTAGACTATTACCTGCAAAAACTGGCAATCAGGAAAGGCCAATCTCTCTTTCTCCCTCCAAGCCCATCCACCATTTTTTCTGCCTCACTAGCTCCACAACATGATAAATGGCCTGGTCAATTGCACTGCTGGTGCCAGAGCGACAGACACGCACACACACACAATCACACATACACACACGCGAAACCCTGACACAGGAACACATGTACAATACGTATGCACATGCTTGCACGCACAAAGAGAGAAAAAAAACTGTAACACGCACACACACAAATGTGGATACATATGCATACACACATGCCCACATACGTGTGCACACACACACACACACGCTCACACAGGCACACTTGCTCAGACCTTGTCCCCATTTACGCAAACAGCTTCTAACTCCCCTCATCTGACGCTGGCTATACATCCTGATCCATTAGTGAGTGCGATAGCTTTGGGATGGCTATCATATGAGTATGAGATACCCATCGCTGCGTCTCATTCGGATAACACTGCCTCGGCAATAATTCTCCGCAGTCTTTATGGGTAGACAGAGGCCATTTTTATAAGGGCACCGCCTGCTGCAAGCATCCTGCCAAAGGGGAGTGTATACGCTTCCATAAACGTCTTCATATATTCTTACTTTTATGATGTGGATCAGGCAGAAACAAATGGGCACATCCGAGCGCGGCGAGGTAACAGGGCGGACGAAAGGGCATTAGGTATTCACTCTCCACTGGCAGAGGCTGGTAGAGCCTAGGCTGGGCCAGACCGGAGACTGTCTTGACTCCACACAGCTGTAATCACATCTCACTCTCTTTTATTCTCTCTCTCAACAGCATTTGTCTTCTCAACTCCATCCGTTCCATTTTTCACCTCATTTTGTATTCTCTTTTTCACTCTTTCTGTTCCATTTCGTTCAAGTCCTTCTGTCTCATGCCCCAATCTTACTCCTGTCGGTGTTGTAACCCATGCTGTAGTGTAACAACCCTCCCTGACCTCTACAGACGGGATGTCCTCGCGGCATGAGCGAACAACCCGTCAACTGAAAGGTCACGGGTTCATTCCCGATGTTAAATGTGTCCTGCTGAGCCCCCTGCGTGCTCACTCTGGACTGAAGTGTCGGCCAAATGTGAATGCAATGCATTGTGAAAATGACCCGTGCTGTGGAGCCTTACCTCTGGCGCTGGAGGGGGCTGAGCTGGTGACATTGGGCGAGGCAGAATGGTTGGAGCTGAGGCTTGAGGTAGATGGACTAGGCTGCATGGGGGGAAAACAATAGCAACAACAACTGCATTAGTATCATCAACTAAAGCATAATCTGAATCACTGAACACAACAACGTAAATAAGCTTAGTTTATAAGCAGGAGGAGGGCGCAATAGGGTAAATGTTGGGGTGTGGACTCAATCTACTAAGAGATATGCAGCCTGTGTTATCCCTTTTCCACCAGAGCCGAAAGGGATAGTTCACCCATTTTAGTTCACCCATCGTTACCTGGTATCAGAAACTAGCGTACTTCCCCCCCGGCTAACATTCTTAAAAATAACTGCCTTACTGCACTCCTGTTGATAAATAAACAAAGTTTGGATTTGATGATGTGTTTCAGAGTTTTTGTAATCCAAAATGGTGTAAAAAGTTGACCGTTATTAAAAAAAATCAACAAAAATCATGTGTGGCAGCTCTCTGTGCTGGACTGTTATTTCTATGAATTTTAGCTGGGGGGATGTAGCATGTTGGCTAGCACATCCAGCACAGTGTGCTGCCACAAGAAAGTAGTTCCACCGTTGTTTTGTTTATTTTTTAATACCAACTTTTATTTTTTTTTACACCATTTCAGGTTGCAAAAATTCTGACACACATCATCAAACCCAAACTTTGTTCATTTATCAACTGGAGTGGATTAAGGCAGCTATTTTTAAGAATGTTAGCTGGGGGGAAGTTCATTCAATGGCAGGCGGCTAACGGTTAGCAACTGGAGCATCCTGCTAGTTTCCAGTACCAGGTAATGATGAGAGGAAGACAGCACCACCACTGTTTTACATAACAGCTGGGGGGTAACTGAAATAATATTAAGTTTTTCAAAATGGGTGAACTATCCCTTTATTAAGAACTGATCTAAGTGTTTTCCCAGCAATAACAACTTTTCAATACAGTATCATAAACCATAGCCCAGAAGGATATGTGGAAGGACTGGAAGGTTGCCAGTTTGAATCCCGGGACAAGCCGGGAAACTGGGGGTGCCCTTGAGCTCTTGCCTTGTTCCAGATTAGCTATTGGCCAAAAGTAGGAGACTAAGGTAGTACTAGGCAGCAACTCCACGTGGGTGTATGAAATTGAGTGATTGTGAAGCAGAGCGTTGCTGGAAAAAGGGCATACATGCTCAGCCAAACTTCCATTAGTGGATGACGGCTAAAAAAAAAGTAATTGAAGACCAGGCTGAAAGGGCTAAGATGCCAATTAACTGTGGCTATCTCATTATATTTCCTGCAGGCTTCACCTTCTAACAGCTTTTCTGTTGGCTTACCTGATATTAGCTTTGCTATTAGTTTAGCACACACACAGCCTGCTAGCCTGGTAAAATAATAGCAGCATTATAAAAAGGCAAAGCTTATGTGAAAAGTAGTTATTTGTGCCCATCATTTCACATAATGAGCCTTAACGAGCTCTGGGCATTAATGGAGTCAGTGGTGCAGGTCTTCCCCTTATTGTACTGGTGTTTGTTATTCTTTTGTTGCTTATTCCTTTTATTTTGTAGCACTTTGTCATTAGAACTGTGCTATGCAAATATAGTTGTTATATTCTCACCAGTAATAAAAATATCATAATCATCATAACCATCATCATCATCTTTCAATAAGTTTATTTGAGGGGAAAAAAAAACAGGCAAGCCGAAACATTATGTTTTACAGCTACATAGAGCTACAATAGAGCTACATATTTTTTCATGCCTACTTGCTTCCCCTCTCCATTTTTGTCAGCAGCACCTTGTTTAACCAGTCCTTTTCATCCAGTAAGTGTATTTGATCAACAGAAAATGAAAAATACAGTATGATGCTAAAAAAATAATAAAATAGGCTCAGTTGGTTCCCTGCCTACATGATTTTCACCGTCAAGTTTTTCACTCTTCCCTTGTATTCCAGGCCTGCCAGGTGCAGCAGACAGCTTGCCAGGAGTTGTCGGCAGCTTTCTGAATTGGCCAAATCTAGTTTCGATTGTTGTCTGCCTCCCTGGATAGAGCGCACAAAAGCAGTGTCTCCTTATATGATATAATCGTGACAATTTGGTCGGCCGCACAAGGCTCTGAACAAGCAGATAGAAAGAGAGAGAGAGGGTCTGACAGTGATGGGGACCAAATGGACTTGGGGCAAAAAGGAGGATTAAAGTGATAAATTAAGACCAAAGTATTGAAAGTAAGATTGAAAGGGCGCAGGAGGGTAAATGTTGGGATGTGCACTCAATCTACTACCTTAAGAGATATGCAGCCTGTGTTACCGCTTTTCCACTGGGGCTGGTACCAGCGCCGGTGCCAAATTGCAAACAGTTCTAAGTGTTTTCCCAGCAAAAACAATGGTGCACGCGTAGGGAAATCAAGTCCAGGACTGCAGCGACAACAAACCCGGCATATCAGATGGGAAAATGAGAAGAGTAACTACCAAAGCACCTAGTCAGTGATCCGTCAAAGACACCAATGCTGTACTGGCAATATGGTGCAGGAGAGAAATCCAGGACAAGTTGGAAAGTCCACAAAGGAAACTGAAGGTATATGAGGAAATTAAATGTCTGTTCTTAACAGAATGCAGTGCAAGTGAATTAAATAATGGACAGAACAAAAATAAATGAGTAAAGAAATAAATGAATAGTAGTTCCATTGGCACTCCTTTGAGTTAAAAAAAACTTTGCCTCTATTTCAACCATGTTGTGGGTGTATCAGACCTCCAGTGCGCTGATATTGGCTGGAAACTGCATTGAGCTTCTGTGTTGCTCCTGCTGGGGAGAGCTGAGATGGATGTAGAGAGGTTTATCTTGGAAGTAGATTAAGTGTCAACTTCTCTGTAATGTTTCTGGCACAAGTTACAGGGGCCCTGAACAAAAGTGGCATGGGTGGAGATCGCAAATATTTTAAATCCAACCAACATCACCCAACACAGACAGGTGCTCACTCGTTTTTGACACGAAAAAGATAGGAAAAGAACTATGGTGGGAACGCCGATCCAATCTCTGAAGGGTCGAGCCGAGCACCGGCCCAGCACCGTGTCAGGGGAAAAGACAGAATAAGAGAAAAAAGAGAGAGAGAGAGAGAGAGAGAGAGAGCACCTGCATGTTGAAGACTTCGTCCGAACTCTCTGATTGCCCTGTGATGTTGCTGACTTCGTTGGAGGCCTGAGATGACAGGGAGGACGAGGAGTATCGGTTCACCGCAGGGTAGCTGAGGGGGCTGAGGGCGAGAGGGACAGACAGAGAGTGAAGGGGACGATGATAAAATGTTTTCAGCAAAGTGCCACAGGTTATGGTACATTGTGGTTCATTAGCTTTGAGAGGTTTCACTCACCGAGGATAAAATGTGAGTCATTGAAAGACCGTTAGACAGACAAACGGGCAGAGAAACAGACGAATAGAGAAACAGACAGGCAGTCAGTGTAAGATTAGAGGAAGATAACAGATGCAGCCATCACAATATTTGATCAAGCGCTCGTCTGACAAGCGGCAGGACTGTGAGAGAATGGTTAGAAACCAAAACACATTGGGGGCCTCAAGCAAGATTAGAGCAATAGTCTTTCATGCACACACACACGCAAAAGTACCCCAGTTCAGTATTGGCAAACAGAGTACAAAAGAAAAAAAAATCAAAACTCAATAAGAGAAATGTCAGTGAGAGACTGAGGCAGTGTGTGTGTGTGTGTGTGTGTGTGTGTGTCAGTGACTTTATGCGTGTGTGTGTTTGCCCCCTGGGATGAGGCTTTGGAGGCAGAATGTCGCAGGTAGACAGGATGGCAGGGTCAGTGAACACATCAAAACACACACACACACACTCACACACACACACAGTCTGCCCGCTGGTCTGGCGGCAGACGCACACAAATCTCCCTATGGGTGCCAGTCGCCCCACCTACGCCCAGATGGAGCCACACCAGTAACGAAAGCAGTGGGATGCAGAGAGCAAAAGGAAAAGAATGTGGTGTTCGAGGTGAGGTGGGAAAAAAAAGTAAAGAGGTAAGATGAATAGAGGAGAGTGCAGGGAAGGGCATGGCATTGAGAGAAAGCAGAGGGAGGATACGCAGTATGGGAAAATTTAAAAACTCAAACTAGAGCTGGATGATACATCAATTTTATATTGATATTGTAAGACGAGATATCATCTTGGATTTTAGATATAATATTGTGCTATAGCATAAGTATTTTTTTCCATTGGCTTACAGGCTGTATCACAGTAAAGAGATGCAATTTTCTGAACTTATTAGGCTGTTCTCTTATTTGCTTCTGCTTATTTGGTAATCATATCCACATTACAAATGAGTGTTTATCAAAAATTTCTTGAGTGTAAAAAGTATCAATTATCATCCCTATGATGTCATCATTATATCAATATCAAGTTATCAAGTTGAATACATCACCCAGCCCTAGCTTAAATCTTAAATTTGTCCAAAATTTAATGTATATCTCAAAATTACAATGAAAATGAGCTTTTTTTCAATCTGTCACAACCTGTTCAATTCAAATTCAAAACCCAGGTACATTTTCAAGGGAATATTTTTTTTGCTATGATCTACATAAAACCATATTTAACCATACACACTTTCAAAAAAAAAATCTATATTTTCGGTCCTTGACAGGAAAAAAAATCTCTACTGACAATGATTTAATTAAGGACTGGGCTTTTAAAGGAAAAGGAAAAAAGGGATGAAAGGAGACAAAAACAGTCTGTCACCTGCGCCTGGCAACCCCTCTGCCACCTTCTGGACTAATGATGTTGGGCACCGAGTTCCTGCATGTGCGTGGGCTTCCATTGGTGAAGTGCACGGGGCTGGCGCGCACGTAGGCCGGAAACTCCTGGGGTTTTCATTGGAGAGCAGAGAGTGCACATGATTATATGCTTCTTTATGCCAGCGTGAAGTATGCTAATGAAACACACTAGTGCAGATGAAGGAGGTGTGCTTAATGAGGAGTAGCCTTCCACTCAGAGGACTTCAGGGATCATTCACTCACAAGTCTAAAAATGGCAATCAGTTTGAGTTGTCACATGCATTTTTCCTGCTTTTTTAAAAGATTTGAAGACTGGAAATAATGAATGGAGGAAAAATGGAGCAACACCTGTGGGACTAAGATTAGTTTTATCCTCCTAATACATGATCTATTATCATTAACTAGGGGAAAAAATCTGTTTATCTCATCTTTTGTTTTATTTTTTAATGAATTTTTCATATTTTAATATACAAAAGGGAGTGAGGGAAGAAAATAAAATTAAAGACAAAATAAGGACACAATCCTAAAATCATATTTTCCTTACATATGCACAGCTTTTTTTAACTGTGTAAATAATGATGAACATAAATGTATAATCACAAAGATTCACACTTAAAAAATGTGTGTGGATACCTATGCACATCACTCTCAGGAAAATGACTGTATTGGTTGAAATTAAATGAATAAAAACTTATAATAATAATAAGTTAAATTATAGTCTCTTCTTCCCACAAACCATATCACTCACTGAATCTCAAATACAATGTGCATTTTCGGAAACATTTATGTAAATGCTGTCATCAGTGGGTGACTGCAGGTGTAGCTTTTACCTGTATGCCCAGACTGGACTTCATCAGGTGAAACTGGTCCACTAACTTCTTATGCAGAGGCCTCATGTCCTGGGGGACAAACTTCTCATGCACAGCGAGGCCATACTCCAGGATGTGCGCCTGCAAGACAGAAGCCGGTTAACATCTGTTTGAATACATCTGTTGTACAAATAAAAGAAATAAAATAATAATAAAGAAAAAGAACGTCTGACAATTCCAGATGTGAACCAGTTTAAAATAACAAAGCTTTTAATTATTCCTCAACTTCTTCATCAGTGTAAATTGCAAAACACTATTCAAACAATGTCAATCTGTTATATTTCTAATAATACATGAAAATGATGAGTGCACTTGCAAAAAAAAGCTGATCTGCATTTTTTTTTACTTTATGAAAAATACTAAATTAAAACTCAACAACAGACTGACTCACATCTTAAAATGCATAATTCCTTCTGTCCATTTTTAACATATTATAATCTTAAATGTAGCAGTAAACATAAACACAGTGGATAGATAATACAAAGTGTAGCAATGTTATACATAAAATAAAATAAAATAAAATAAAAAAAATCCACATATCACTCACACACACGTTCATCTGCATCACTGACCTGTTCAAACATGAGCTCCCTCAGTCGGCCGATCTTCTCCCCGTCCTCGGGGTGATTCATAATGTAGTCCTTCACAAAAAAGGCCTGAGTGGAGGCAAAATGAATAACATCCGTTATGGACACACCAGGAGCTTGAGCAGCAGGTTTTCTGCACTGCAGTGTTACCTGAATCCCTGCTGGGCTGACACAGTGAATTAGTGTCCACACATGTTTTCTCTGAATCCTTGAAAAACATTCATGGACAAAATAAGCAAGTAAGCAAACAGAGAAAAACTAACATCCAGCAGGTCAAATGGCTATTTTAGTTGCGATTTTAACTGAGTTAATATAAAGTTCGGGGCCTGAACAAAGATATGAAGCTGCTAAAAAAAAGAATAATAATGAAAATAATAACACCACACCCATCTGGGATTGTTGGTGAGATCACAGTATTATTTTCATTTTACTCTGACGCAGGAGCCAATTTGGGCTCAGATTCTAAAATCCTTTGTCCTCATGGATTCATATCATGGCTTGCTGTTCTGATCATGTCTTCTAGGAAATGTTTTCAATATCATACTTGATTATGGCTTACAGTATGTGCATTCCCTTCACTTTCCCAGACATTTCCTTCAAAAAGACGATTCAAAAGGAGAACCAGATAAGATGAAAAACGCATAGGTATGCCTTGAATGATAAGTGTTTTTGTCGCATTCGCACATTAATCGCCAGCTCCCTGCTGTTTACAATGCCATCAACACTTGAGATGTGTCTACAGATTACAGCGAATCCTTTTCAATCTGCATCGGAGTACACAAAAGGGAGACAACAAACCAATGAAAGACCTGATTCACAATCTGCTTTCAAATCTCCCACAGAAGGTGACAAAAAAAAGAGGGGGGGGGGCTTGAAAGGTATGGGAGGAGTCCACAAAAAGATCAGTGTGGTTCCTGTCCCAAGGACAGTGCTGTCTATCTCCAAAGAGACAGAGCCAGATGAGAGTCAAAGAAGAAAGATGCTGACTGCTGCTTCAAACACATGCGCACACACCCTCACGTACACACGCACAGATACCTATCGGTGATTGCATGTGACTGCGGCTCGCGCGGTCAGACTCTGACTACCCAATAAAACGCAGGTCAGCCACCAGAACACTATTATTCCAGAAAAATGTCATTCTCAGATAGCTATCTTTATCAAAAGACCAGGTTTTTCCACAATTGTATTTATTAGTATGCAGCATATGAGACCTCCCATATTAAAACCATCTAATACAGATAGACAGGAAATGAAAAACGCCTGAGAAATAGCTTTTTTAGTTGGATATTATTACATCCTATAAAGGCCATGTAATGTGCATACACAACATCATTGTCCAGTGCCAAGGTGGTCATTTTAAAGACAGAAAAGCTATGTTTCACCAGGAAATTTTACCCAAGGACCTCCGGAAAGAACAGCAAAAATAATCAATAATCTTCTACGAATGATGGAAATTTCTCATCGGGCTGCAGGTAGTGGGCCCTCGCCGTGGAGTGGCTCAGTAAATCATTAGAAAAGTCCAATTAGAGATGAAACGTTGAGGGGAGGGAAATAAATCAGACAGCATTCTCCCTCAAGGGTTTCAACTCAAACTAAAGCAATACATCTGAATATTAATAATGACAATTTCTCCTTCATTTGTAGCAGAGCAAAACGGCCACAGCTGTCAATCGGCATTACGTGAATAAATTAATAGATTTATGATGTGCCGCGTGAGGCGGGCGCCTCATGCAATATTCTTCCAGGAAAAAAGAAAAAAAAAATCTGTGTTTATCAATGGCAGCTTGATTGCTAAAAGAATAACACCATCTCAATCCAATTCATACAAAATGATGAAAATATATGGAGCTCTCAATTGTGTTTGATATAAAAGTATGAATTATAAGTATCAATTATCATACTGATGCCTTTTAAAGCAGTTATTACATTGCAAAACAACTCCACTTTCTCTCCACAAAATCTGCCAGTGGGATTAGTTAATCCGACTTGTTTCCAATGCTGACCAAATTGTTTCCAGAATTTTCTTGAATCAAATGTCATTTTCTTGATACTAGATCAGGGCTGATCTGCCTTATTTGGCCCCATTTCAACATATTTATACTTGTTCCTAGGAAAAAAAAAGAAAGAAAGGAAAAAAGGAAAAAAGTGAAACTGCACTGGAAAAGTGGGATTATCTCATCCCACTGGCAGATTATTACTATTATTTTTTTTTTAAGAAAAATAAGATTTTGAGGTTGAATATGTGATTAAATGACTAAGATGGTGATTTTTGCAGTGTCACTGTTCATATGTAAGACACATTCTTGTTCATGTATTGTACTTGGTGAATGCAGTCCATCTGATCAGTGGATTAGAGCACGAGCCTGATCTATAAGTATGTTTGGGGTTCAAAGTGATTCCTTATTGTAGCATTTTTCTAACAAAATAATGGGGGTAAGGGTGGAGAGCACTTCGCCGATCCTTGCCTTTGTGGCTCTATCAAGTATCTTTCTAAGCTTAATAGGCTATTTCTACACAGAAGCATGGTTTTCTGCACACAACCAAACAAAACGCGCACCAACACACACACACACACGCATGCTCAAATACATGCACGCACACACTCGCACACAAACACGCTCCCGGTGGAAAAGCGCGGTTGCTATGCAACACTGAGAGCGAGTCACCGAGTCCACAGTTTGTTGAAGGTAAGAGCCATTTTCTTGAGTATATTCTTGGTCCTTTTCGTCAATTGTGCTCCTCCTGGTTAAGAAATTGCGCCGTAGCCCAACATTATATTATCCTGCTATCTCCTCCTGTCGAGGAGCTTTTAGAGAAGCAGGCCATGCCAGTCATTTGTTTGTCAGTGGGCTTGGCTGCACTTCAGTATTTCTCTATCTGCGTCTATCTGTCATCACTTCAGTGTGTATTATTGCAGGTTCATAAACACTCCTATGCCATTCATCCAACTATTATCCAACCATCCATCTTCTCCTCTCGCTCCTACTCCTCCATCTGCCATC
>OMKZ01000373.1:19591-30439 GCA_900302535.1 Neoniphon sammara
CATCAATCCATGTGTTCATCCCTTCCTCCCTGCACGAGACCCGCACCATCCATACATCCCCCCACTTAAGCCCACTTCCATACATCATCTGTCAATCCACATATTATCACTTCACTTCTACTCAGTAGCTAAAGCCCTCAAACCTCGTCCTCCTTCCACCCCCCCTCCCCTCCGTACCTCCTGGTAGCGGGCCAGCCCCCCGTTGACAGCAGCGTCGATGACCCCGTTCAGGCACATGGTGAGGGGGTTGATGTTCTGCATCTGCCGGCTCTGGCACTGGGTGATCAGCGTCCGCAGCTGCAGGTTCTTGTTCTCAATCACCTCGATGGCGTTCTCCAGCGGGCTCACCTCCACCTGTGATGAATGAGATTGCAGAGAAATTGAGGGGCTTCATTCGAAAACACTATAGTTCGTTCATTTTGGAAAGCTTGAGATTCATGTATAACCTACTTATAAGCTAAGGAGCTTGTATCCCAAAGGCATGAATGAGGATTTTAACATTATATAGTCATCAATTTAAGAAAGTATGTTGATTTATTTGGATTGTCTGTTTAATTCTGTTATTTAAAGTCACAATGAAACAGCATTTTGAGAGCATCTTGTTTCCTTAATCTGATGTATTTGTCGAAACAAGTTATTTGGGTGAGGCTTAATGTGGAGAGGTATCTTTCAAAAGTGTAAATCAGTGGGAGATCGGTCAGGGAGAGAAAGGCAGTGACATTTAATGGCAGGGGTGTGATTGTTCAAAAATGTGATGGCTTTTTTGGTTGAAATATTTGTTCACAGCTACTAGTCCTGCATAATATCAGAATTGATGCACTGTTTTCCAGGAAGTAATAGTAATGGGATTTTGATACAAAAAAAAAAATTGCAAATCCTTTGAATTTTTTGTTAAAGAGGTGAATATGACTATCTGGCATGGAAAATAAGCTGAGAAGTTAAAAAAAGTGATTTTTCATTTTATTGTAACTTTAAATATTACTGTTTCAAACTATTCATGTATAGGAAGCACAGCCATTTGTGGCTGATTCACCCACGTATCTTGTTCCTATTGGATGACTGTTAAATGGTTCACCATGTTGCGGAGTGTATAAGATGTGTTTTCCTTCATTCTGTAAATAATTCTGAAGAAGATAAGCACCAAAACATGCTGGTTTAAGAAAGTCAGGATTCTTCCAGTGAACCAGCTTCGCAGCCAAATTTTTCTTTGCCTAAGTTGTTTACCATTCCAGCAGCGAGTGACGGGCGATCTGGCGGCAGTCACCTTTTCTATCAGTTAGATCTTTCCCAAGAAAAATTCTTTAGTGTGATGCTTTTTACATTTCTGGCAGTAGCTTCTCATGGATTACCACTTTGAGGTCTAACTTGTGGACTTTATGCTCCTAATTATGTGAGAGTAGGCATCATTTATTTTCAAATGGTGGAACTAAATTAACTAAAACTAAAAGCAAAAACAACTCATGATAGACAAAAACGAAGCATGCACGCATTTAATGCTCACTTTTGCACATAACCACATGTGCATAAAAACTCTTATTCTTCTCTTCATCTGGTGCTGCTTTTCCTCTGTCCCCTTCTCTTGCTCTGTTTCCCACAAAGCTTAATCCTCCAGTGAATATAGCTTTTGCCAGTTCTGTATTGTATATGCTGTTGCACTGCATAACCAACATAGAATAACACTGGGTTCACAATCCACAATTTCACACCACGCTGAACAACTGTGCGCTAAAGAACATGCGCTTAGATCAACAGAGAGAAGGAGAGCGTCATGTTGTGCAAACACTGGACTGAACAGCATTTAAAATCCTCCCACTCCGTAGAGATTTGAATGAGGAGATCCAAGACTCAAAGAGAGGATTTTTACTGCAGCGTACGAATGGACTGACACCAATAATGGCATCAAATATCATAGTAATGCCAGGCTAAAACAGAGCATCGTTACTGGAAAAAATCCTAAACACTAAAAATCCAATACAAAGAACCATAAAATGTCAGAAACCAAAGCAAAAACAACTGATTGTGCTGTCTTTTTTATGGCTAGCAGGACATCAGTGGATCTGTGTAACGGAGGAAATCGTTTCACTAGCCTCAAACTAATGACCTAGACCCATATTGTCTGGTAAAAGTAATGGCTTGGATCAATGCTTGGTATTGGCTGACAGTACTCTGAGCTGTTATCTGCAAGCAAAGAGAAGTATCACTGCATCTCTAATGCACTTTGGCCTGAATGTGGGGTTATTGTGTTGCAATCGCTGTATGTCTTCATGATCATTATAACAAGAGGTTGATCCAGTTGATTTGGCTTACCAGCTCCCTCTTCTCCACCTCGAACCAGCGGGAGATGCCCGGCAGACTCTGAACCAGAGTTAGCGTTGTCCTCTCCACCCACAGGCTCTGCATTAACATACACACACACACACATACTCGTGAGAATCAACTGATTTCTAAACACACATAAATACAAAAAAAAGAAAAAGAAATCCATAGCTGCACACAGGCATAGAAGTGTACTCCCTCACAGCAACATACAAATGTGATTATTGGCCCATGGTTTGACAAAAACGCGTGGATATACTTACTGACAGACACCCACTCTAAAGTATATGCATGTGCCATACCTTATATCATCATTCATGTTCCATCACTTACCCTGTCAGCCGGCATGGTTGTCAATATGCCAACACCCCTCAAGGTCAAAAGTGTACTCTGACAGCATGTCAGCTATGGAAACTGTAGGCTTCACGGTAGGCTATTAACATAATGTAGATTCTCACTACACAGTATGACCTTCTTGCTTTGTTCATTGCAAACAGTAAAAATAGAGTCAGCATATCAGAGGGCCTCAGGAATAGAAATAAATATTATAATGTTTTTACTTTATGTTGGGAACTATTTCTTGCCGGAGAACACTGTCTAATTTGTACTTGTTGGGGACGGGCAGATACAGTTTGCCTGGGTTCTTCAGCAGGAAATAGTTCCCGATGAAATTCTTCACACTGAGGGCTGTGGATTATGTCAGGTATCGGTGCCACTGTTTTTGGAAAGTTTTTCAAATGTAAATTTTTGAGCATCACAATGCCCATCCAGCCCCATTGTATTGGGGTGAGGGGAGACAGGGAGACATACTAGAAACATCACAAAATCACACAGAAGATGTCTGGATGGATACACTACACTAAGAGTAAGTAAGTTTTATTTATTTATTTATTTATTTTGTATATTTTGGGTGAACCGTTCCTTTAACAGCATTGTGTTTTCATGCTAAATGTGGCTGATTTTCCACACAATCTGAAACATGTCAGAGCTGCTGTTATAACATTATATGGTTACACAAGTGAGTTTCTGTGGCTGTTACTTGAAAATTGAACCATGCATTGCACTTTCATAGCAGTAAGGTCAAAATGAAACTATTGATCGATGGACTATGGACAAAATTAAACTATTGATATCCCCTGTGCTTGTTTAGAAGTCAGTGTCTTGCTCAGGGACACTACAGCAGGGCAGATGAATGCTGACACAGGGAAAATGGGTCTCGGTCCTCTGGTTAAAGGGGGGTATTCCTACATAAACGCTCCTTGCTCCCTTAAATGGATTTCATGCTTTTGAAAGGCCAGAAACTTACCTGAATGCCACATGAAAAATGGATTATGCTTTAAGAGCAATGAGTTGAGAAGAAAATGTGACAAAAACAAAACTCTGACCTTTCTGAGAGGTATTTTTTTTCTGCAGACAATAACCAGCTTGCTTGCAGTTGGATGTAAATTAGCCGGCTAAACTATTTTATGATAAGCTGATCACACCCTATCCTAGCTGATGCATACTCCTGTCACCATGCAAAAGTTTATCATACATATTAAATCCTACCTGAGGGCCAGAGATATCTAGTGCTGATGGAGATACGATATCATTATTCAATTTGGCCAAATAGCCTTGTTGGAGGAGAGATGAAATGGCTGTGTGTGCATGTGTGTGTGTGTCTGTGTGTGTGGTTGTGTGAGGATTCAGTACGCAGCTGTGTGACCTGAATGTTTATGAGCATAATATCAGTGTGTATGGTGCAAGCGTTGGTGTGTAGATGTGTGTAAGTTTGTTGGCGTTTGTGTGCATGTGTGTGTGTGTGTGTGTGTGTGTGCCCATGTGTTCTTCAATCTGTCCGTAAAAAGTTCATTTGCACTAAGCTGAGAACAGCTCTGAATACAGCCAAGAATACAGAATACAGTTGCTGAGTTTAATTAGCAATACAGGAGTCATCATGAATAAAACATGCACCACACACACAGTAATACCTGAGCACAGGTTAAAGCTCCCACTGCCTACACAAGCCCATGATCAATGATAGGGGAGGGGGGAGAAAAGGCAGACAGCCATTACACGCCGACATGTGGTGCAAAAATGCTAATGTTCTCAAATTTATAATTCCAACTCCTGCAAAATTCTACAAAATTGATTTTCCCTTCTTCTTTAACTCCACATGAACATTTTGCAGTCACAAGCTGCAAGCAGCGATGTGGATATATCCATTTTTATCAGTCGATTTTTACTTGTGCACAAAAAAAAACATTCTTGGAGTAAAAAGGCTTTTAAGGGCATAAAAGAAGGAACAGTAATATATAGAGACATGGGAGCTTTTTATTTCTGTTTTTCAGTGTGTGTATGTGTGAATGTACATGTGTGATCTTGCTGTGTGTCCATGTGTTTTCAAACGCCCACGGCCGCCCATACTTGGCGACACCTGCGTGTTCCGGTGCACATCTGCCCATGTTTACCTTGAACTCGTTCTCCTTGTCCTTGGTCCCCTTGTGGAAGGGCCGGTCGTATCTGAACCTCCAGATGTGATTAAACTTGTAGAAGCTTTTGATGTTGTCGGGCACCCCGTCTCTCTGCAGCACATCCTGGCTCTCCGGGATGGGCGTCACAGCGTAGATCTGCAGGTCTGGAGACGGTGGAAGTCAAGGAGGGCACGGCAAAAAGAGAGAAGGGAGAGAGCGCTGCAGACTAAGACATGGGAACACACACATTTGAATCTTTCATTTATATCCACATGGATACATAGAGACACAGAATAAACACACAACATGGACCTTTACATGGACCTCTAGCAATATCATACATCAGGCAATATGGGTAGAATTTTGAATTATAGCCTGAACTCAGTCTGTCTCGACTTTTTTGAGTTTTGTGGTAATTTAAAGGGTCACAAAATGGTCAGAAAATAGCCTCACTGATTAAAAAAATAAATAAATAAATTTGCATGCCATGGAAGCAATTTTTATTTAGAGATTATTTAGAAAGTTAGATGCTTGCCACCTAAATTATTGCTAAGATTTTTTTTTCTTTTTTCCGGATACAGGCTCAGTAAATGCTGTCTGGGTTTGGACAATTTAGGGCCTCATGTGGGCATCAAATATCACGTTTAGTCCAAAATTTCAGGCATAATCAGAGCTCTAGTTAAAGCTACAAAAGACAGCACCGTCACCATATATAGTGACTGCCAATAAGTGCTGACAGAGAACAATACCCTGCCAACTACTTTACCCTGCTCTCTGGCACTCCTGTCAAATGACCCTCCCCGCACACACGCACACACACACCTGCTAAACCAAAAAGGACACACACGCACACATACACACACACACACACACACACACACACACACACACAGAAGAACATAAAAGGAGACAGCCATTCAATAGGATATCTTTACTGTCCTGCAGTCTCTCTTTGACATTTCATGCCCCGAGCCAGCAAATATAGCCACACAAAACACACACGAGTACTCATACGCGCGCACACACACACACATACACTCACCCACGTGCTCATACACATTAATGTCACTCTTGGGGCTGAATGTGCACGTAACCACTGCACTCAGAACATCCCATAAATTAATACACACACACACACTCGCACCTGTCACAGTAAAAGCCACATACTCCTTCACTACATTAGTGTCTGATTTCATCTTTCTGTCCAATGTCATGTCAAGGCAGAACAAGGCAGAGAAACAAGTTAGAGAGTGGTAAAGAGAAAAGTTAGGGAGTTTTATTTTCCTCTTCTGCACTTTAAAATCTTGCGGTCCAGAGTCAGTTTTTCCTGCACTGCGCAAATTCAACTTAATTATGAGCAAACACTGCACTAAGAGGATCAACGTTACCACAGGGATATGTGTTAGTACAGCCAACATACCGTATATACACATTAATATGCATGGATGTGTGTGGCTGTGTTATTGGAATATGGATGTACAAGCGATCTGGGATTCTATTGATTAGCAATAGGTGAGGATAACACAGCAGTGTGCTAATTCAGTTAGACCATCCGTGTCTTTTCTAAGTGGCAAGTGGATACACACACACACACACACACACACACACACACACATGAAAAGGACATGTGCAATCTATGTAAGACGCATAAACAACAGATATACAGAGTGCTAATTGTAAAACATGATCATTCATGTATGCACAACTCAAACATGCCTCCACTCCTCTCTCTCTCTCTCTCTCTCTCTCTCTCTCTCTCTCCCTCTCTCTCTCTCTCTCCCTCCCTCTCTCCCTCCCTCCCTCTCTCTATGTGGGCCAACAGCTGTCCCATCCATTGGAGTGAATAATTAAGATGGCTCCCATATCGTACAGACACCGCTGAATACTGAACACACTGCATGAGTATGCATTTATAGTATAGGTCACTGTGCGATGTGGGGCAAGAGACTGGGTTTGTATGCAAGCATGTGTGTGTGTGTGGGTGTGTGTGTATGTGCTTGTGTGAGTGAGATGTGTTTTGTAGTGCTTCGTTGTGTCTGTTTCATTTTTTTATGTCTGAGTGTGTGAGAAAAAAAAAGATCAAGTGCAAAAAGGACAGCAAGGCAATGTTGAGTAATAATGTCTGGCTCATTACTATGTGTGCTAAGCAGTAAGGTACGATGCACGTGTGTGTGTGTGTGTGTGTGTGTGTGTGTATGTGTGTGCGTGTGTGGGTGAGTGTGTGCATATGCATGAGTACTATGCCATGTCAATATACATATCTATGCATTTTCACACATTTGACTGTACCTCTGCTCTGCATGAGCCTACATGTCATGCTTGTGTGAATGAATTTGTGAATGTATGTGTGTCTTTATGCAGCCAAGGATACACTGGGCCTCTGCCTGGTATATGGTCTGGTCCGGCTGGTTGACATGCTGCATGGCGATGGCATGGGGGAACTCGTTGAGCATCCGCTGCTGGAATGCCTCCAGCCTTTCGTAGTCATGGCCGCGGCACACAAACTCCTTATTCTGCAAAGGCAATGCAAAGGGAAAAAGACGCCATGGGGCAAGCTTGACACCTAGTGGCCACATCCTGCCACTGCGTCCCCCCTGCTGCAAATTTGCACCAAGGACACGGCTTCTTACACGGTATCATTAAACGACATTCAGTGGGAGTTGCTGAATATCACTGCCCACTGGAGGTTTCTCATATAAGAAAATTGAAATCACCCCACAGGTCCATTTTGTCTTTGGATAGAGTGAATGCATTATTGTATTGAACTGGGTATTGCAGATAGAGGGAGGGGAGAAAATATAGAGTAACCTTGGATTTTCTTACCCGCAAGAAGAAAGGGAACTTCTTCCCATAGAAGCCAACTCGGAAGAATTCAGGTTCTAGTCTTTGCTGGTCCATGATCTTGTCATAGAGGGAGGCTTCCATCATCTGGCATTGGAAAGCAATGAAAATATTAATATATGAAGGTATCAAACAATTTTCACTAAGCAAAGAATGAAAAAAGTGCTTTGAACTTACTGCTTTGGCTTTATTTGGCTTAAAATTGCCAATTCATTTGTAGGTACATGTTATGTGGTACATCAGGTAATTTGAGTGACTTCTTTGTGAGTAGTTTTTCTGAACGAGCTCTCATTATACATGATAATGGTCCGTTCAACTAACATTCATTCCTCAGAGAGTGTATCTGTAGCTTCTGGATTGCAGACAACTCACCCTCATCTTACTCAGGTTCCTGTAGTCATAGTAAGACTCATACTGGTCTGCCAGCTCTCTGCACAAGATGATGCCATTCTCCCAACACTGAGGACATAAACATACACAAACACACACCATATTTATTCATCCCCATGCACATCGCATCTGCTCTTAAAATGAAAGCAACAGGTTGGATGCCTGTCAGCGCACAGCTACACCGATCCATTTGTTTTAGAGCTGCAGACATAAGCATAAAGCATTTCTGTCAACTGCTGCAGCCACTTTAAGCCTTCCCCTCGCTCTGCAGTACTGCTGCAGCACTGTACTGCCTCCACTAGGTGGCACTGGTGAGCCGACAATATCTGGACTCAAAAGTAACCTGCCATCCTCTCCTTGCAGGTGCGTGCGGCTCTAAGCCATCTCGCTAATTAAATGAAAAGCTTTCCTTTCCCGCTGCCTTTTAATCCCTCTGCGCCAGCTCCAGCAGATGGCACCGCTCGTGAATTTGCAGGAAAATTGGACTATGAGTAACGAGGGGAGCAGTTTTAATGATTCCACAGAGCGATGTGATTTGATCAGGGATGCTCAAGTTTTTTTTATTTATTTATTTATTTATTTTTTTGGAGGGGGTCCATAATGCCACTTTTTCCTGAGAGTGCAGGACAATGAGAGAGGTAGTTAGAATAAAGACATAAAACAGGAGGGGGGAGAGTGAAAGGGAGTGAGAAAGAAAGAATGATACATTTCCTGGTGAAAAAGCGGTATAATGACAGAAGGCGACAGATATATAAGAGAGATAAAGAGACAGACACACAGAGAATACACACTTAACAGCCAAGCAAACGATGCAATTCAAATAGACAGCCCACCTTCCCTCTGTCGAAGTTCTGGACGATGGTGAGATGCAGATACTCTTTTCTCTGCCACTCGCTCTGCATGGGATAGTTGAGGAACTCTCTCAGCGGCCTCTCTGACCACTCCAGTAGTTCATCATACAGCAGCAGGGTGTATGAAGCCTCTATAACACACACACACACACATACACACACACACATAAAAACATATGGGCAGGAACACACACATGACTTCTGCAAAACCTCAAAAAATACCCATCTTGAAGCCGCAGTAACTAAGTCTGCAAGAAAAACAAGACTAACACACTTTTCCCCCTCTTTCCCCTTCCCGTCCCATCAGTGACAAACAGCGTGCAGCTGACTGACAACTCAGAGCAAAGCCCTCCCACTGCTCTGTTTACCTCAACTAGTGAGGCGGCGGAGCCACACAAACGACTTTGAAATCAAATAGCGGAGCAGCAGTGCTATCAGATTCCAAAATATCATGTTCACCCAACACAAGGATTACTTTTGCTGAATTCACAAAAAAAAACGGCGATGTTAAACTCATTCCTTGGCTTAAACAGGCATTGAATAAAGTATTCAGTCTTAAAATCGTATTTTTCTTAAAGGAATAGTAAACTAAAACATGTAACTTTTCATTAAAGTGTTTTTTTTTGTTGTCATTGTGTATAGAAAACATCATCAAACCACAAGAATCTGAATTTCTATACCATCTGACTCAGGTTTTGCTGGAGCGATTTTTATATGTAAGAGTGGAGCGATCCAATCAGAACACAACCGCAGTTTTTAATCCTCCCGCCCTCGTTTGATTGACTCTTCAGCTGTTATCCTCCAACAGGCTCAACAAACAGTGGTAACAGTATCTGTTAGCTAGTTAGCCCAGTGGCTGATTTTGTGCTCTTCCTGAATATAAACCCACCATTTTACTGAGGATATTGTTACCAATCTAATGTTACATCAAAGAGGTGAGAGCTTGCAAAGTGCTTCAATGATATGAAGCTTTAGCTGGCCCTGGTGTCAGACATGGACTTTCTCACATCAGCTCTACTACTACAAACCTCCAAAGCATACGATGTTAGCAAGTGAGCTCTACAGCAATGTTAACTGTAAAAACATTTGCTAATATATTGTTGCCGTTCTAGTAAAACCTGTACCTTTTTCAGTACAATGTTGTTAATCTACAAGAGGAACTGAAGCCCACCCAGGCCTGCTGGAATGGATTATTGTAGAAAATGCAGCTCCTAAAACCCCATTTTATTACAATTAGTGACTTTAGGAACTCTCAAATCTTTGTGGATGATGAATATAGCACTCAAGAATAATACTAAATACAAAAATCCCCATTTTTAATTGGATTCAGCATCCTTTTAAGGTGACAGGATTTTCTAAAAAAAAAAATCCTGACTTGTGCGAGTCAGGAGACTCCTGCAACTAAAGTGCACAATTTGTGCAGCCTGGATAGTAACACAATCAATATGACAGACATATAGTTTGGAAAATGTCCATGGTCAAGTGTGTAATAGCAGTCATAACAAAAGCACGTTCACCTCGATGTGAACCAAACGAAAGCGTCTCACACACATGCGCACTCACACGTGTCCTAGTCAAGCCTGGAGGCGTACCTGTGTAATTTTGTGCTTTCAGATGCAGGTCATAGAGTTTGTGAATGTAGCGGATGTACATCTCCTCTTTGTTCAGCTCAGTTTTGTAGAAGTTCTGAAAAGAGCAGCGGGTGGTTGGGTGGTGATGGAAGAGAAAAAAGAAAAAGTACAAAAGAGAGAGAAAGAGATGAGGGGCAAGGGATTATGAAAAATGGAGAGAGAGTGGGAGATGCAAATGAGGACAAAATTTAAAAGCGACAGAGACAGACTGCACTGTGGCAGGAGTGCAACAATATTTTTCAGCTGCTGATTAGCAGTGACTTCTGTCCCATCTGCCTACACACCCAGGTGCCCCTGCAGATGGCTACAGTTACATAAGACATACCTAGTAGGCTGAAGGACTGACAGTAACAACGATGTCAGCAG